>SZWC01005287.1:18564-62073 GCA_023375785.1 Penium margaritaceum
TGCGAACTGGTTGCGGAGTGGTGCGAACTGGTTGCGGAGTGGTGCGAACTGGTTGCGGAGTGGTGCGAACTGATTGCGGAGTGGTGCGAACTGGTTGCGGAGTGGTGCGAACTGGTTGCGGAGTGGTGTGAACTGGTTGCGGAGTGGTGCGAAGGACTCTGGCGCCATCATCACCTCCGCCTTCCTCGCTGACGCCCAGACCGCCACGTCGAGCCGCGCAAGCCAGCCACACCGCTGTCACTTCCCTCGTCAACGACCTGCAGTATCCTCAACGCTGTGTATGGGCGCAGCGCTCAAGACACTGCAGTCAACTTCAGCCAAAGCTCATTGCCTCCTGTCGCTCGAAGCCCATCACTCCGTCGCATCCTGGTCATTCAACAACTATCATCTCCTCCGCAGCAGCAACACCTGCTTCCCACACACGAAGCCCCCTTCTGCTCCAGCCAGTGTGTCACCACCACTCTCGAACCGTGTATGGGCACGGCTCAGTAGCGGTGCTACGCACAACAAAACAAGCAGCAGCAGTCACCGCCTTCCCAGCACCAGCAGAATCAAAACTCCCGCAGCAGTAGTGACATCCCTCCTCATTCACTAAAACTCTGCCATCCTTCATCATGAGATTCTCTCAAGACATAGAGGAGGTGCTTGGATGCCTCCTCTTTGGACTCGCAGCCCTCATCGGTTATATCCCTCGCCTCAACTACAGCTTCACTCTCGAACTCATCTGCTCTGGAATCATGGCACTTCTTTTGGTTGTTGGATTACTTCTGGTGCCCCTGCCCAAACAAGCAACTACCAGGAAAAGTCGATCATCCGCATCATCCAGCCAAACCCCCCCTGCACCTGTGACACCCTCTTCCTCGTGGGAAACCATCACCTCAACAACCACACCTTCCTCTGCAAACGATGCCAGCAATATCATGACCTTCGAATACACTCCATCTCCTTCAGATGTCCTTCTTCCCTTCTAGGATGATTACTTGGACTACTACTTCGATGATGACCTTCATCCTTATGAACCATTCCCCTCGCCTCAAGACGACCCCTCAACTGAAGTTCCTGACCCTACCGCCACTATGGGTCTTCTTCTCTTTTCCGACACTCCAATCTTCTCTCGCAAAGAGCTAAACGAGTTCATGCTTCGCAAGTACGGCACCTCCATCGGAGGAATCACCACGCAGCAGTCCAACGTTCACTCTACCATCACGCCTCCACCATCACAAGTCAGGCTTCCCCTCGCGAATAAATCAGCATCACAATCACCTTCTGTCACCAAGACAACAGATCGCTACATCCCGCCACAAAAACGAGCACAGCTGCTCAAAAACACCTCAACCATGACTACTGCAACTCCCTCCACCATCCTCAATCCCAAAGACTCCTGTGAGAAAACTGCATCCTCCAATACTCCCGCTTCACTACCAGCTGACAACCTCCAGTCCACACCAACACCCGCTCTACCAAGAGCCTGTACTTCCCCAATTGATATGACATCACCAGCACCTGCTCCTGCAGTTCCACCTGGTTTTTCTCAAACAACATGCCCTTCCCCATCATCACAGGTTGACACATTTCACTCAAACACCTGCATTGCTCCTCCTCTCTCAGTAAACCTACCCTGCAGATATCAGACGACTTCTCACCTGCCTCCAAACGCTCCTGAGAAACTAGCAGCTGAAATCTCTGAAATCCCACCGGAGTCATCATCAATTTATCCATCACCTACGGAACCTCCAAGTACAACCTCTCCCGTTTCTCAACCCGAGTCCATCTGGCTATCATCCCTCAGCCTCTCTGCAATCCAGCTCTCCGCATTGATGACATACCTGCTACCAGATGAAACTTCTCTGACAACATCCCTTGAGTCCTTTCTCCTTCCCCCATCTCTGCGAAGCATCACACCTCCGCTACCGTCGCCCGTCCGGGATCCCATCACCACCACCCAATTGGTGTCACTATGCTATCACCCTTCCACTGAGCCTGCCTCTGACTCAATCCCTCCTTCGCACCTGCGAGAACAATCTTTAACAGCATGGACACAGGGCTCCACCAGTTCGACAGCTCCTCCCTTTCAGATTCTCCAAACTGCGCAACCTGCTATCACTCAAACTCCACATCATCACTGGGCTGCTGAGAAGCAACTGAAGACAATCCTTGGTCTCTTTCTTGCAAGCCGTGTGCTCTTGAAGGGGGCTGTCGGAATCTACATCAAGGACCACACGGCTCTGCCAAGGTCACCCTGGTATAACTCAATCGTCTCTGGAGAGTTCACCCAACGGGAAAAGGAAAAGTCAGACGGAACCCGGTTCACCTCCCAAGTCCTGCTGCCCAAACGGCTCGGAAGGCATAACCAATCAGATTCATCTGGTCTGATCATCCGGCCGTCCAAACACACCACGTCCAACNCTGAAAAGCAACTGAAGACAATCCTTGGTCTCTTTCTTGCAAGCCGTGTGCTCTTGAAGGGGGCTGTCGGAATCTACATCAAGAACCACACGGCTCTGCCAAGGTCACCCTGGTATAACTCAATCGTCTCTGGAGAGTTCACCCAACGGGAAAAGGAAAAGTCAGACGGAACCCGGTTCACCTCCCAAGTCCTGCTGCCCAAACGGCTCGGAAGGCATAACCAATCAGATTCATCTGGTCTGATCATCCGGCCGTCCAAACACACCACGTCCAACACCAACGGAACCCCGACACCACATATCGGCCAGCAAGATCTGCCGACAGGAATCTTGCTCCCCAGTCTGTTCTCCGTGGCAACATCCAAGGATCGAGAGAAGAAGCACGTTCCCCGCCTAACATGGGAGAACTCCCAAAACCATAAGACAAAGTGGAGCCGCATCGCTTCCTCGCACCGCACAGACACAGCAGCCGCAGCAACAGCACAATGGCGGCTCCGGCTTCACCTCTCGCACCATCCACCCTGATGGGTGTAGACACTTGTAACCTAGCTCCCTAGACTAGCACTAATAGCAATAGGATCCATGTACCCGATTGCCTCAGTTATTCATTCCGCAGTCATTGCCTCTTCAATATCCTTCATCGATTGCCTCCGCTCAATTGCCGTTTCTTGCTCTGTTGCCCTCATCACACTAATCATTGACTCCGCTCAGTTATCCATCAGTTCCAAGCTGTTGCCTAATCATCACCTGTATTTCACACTCCTTGAAGGATCCATCCTCCAAGGAACCCGAACCGCAGTACCTGGCATCAACGCGCTTCGGCTATCAGCCTCGCTTCCTTACTATCAGCGTCTCTCTTGATTGCTCATGATCATCGCTTCGTCGCTCTCGCTCCTCGCACTATTCTCCCCTGTCGGTATACTTCTGGTGCTACTGTGACGTCATCCTCCGTTAGCCTTCCGCTCCTTCGTGGCTACTTCCTCACCACCTGCTCCACTGCCTATTCCAGTGCCCTCACTTACTTGCACTTACACGCACTTACACCCACTTACACGTACTAACACGTACTTACATGCACTTACACGTGCTTACATGCACTTACACGTACTTACATGCACTTACTTATACTTACACGTACTTACACGTACTTACACATGCTTACACGTACTTACACGCACTTATACAAACGTACACACACTTATACACACTTACACCAACTCAAACTACACGTACACGTGCTTACACATACATACACGCACTTACACATACTTACACATACTTACATGCACTTACACGCACTTAAAAAAACTTACACGTACCTACACCCACTTACACTCACGTACACGAACTTAAACCATGCTTACATGCAGTTATATGCACTTACACGCTCTTATACGTACTTACACGCACTAACACGCACTTACACACACCTTAACGCACTTACACATACTTACATGCACTTACATGCACTTACACACACTTACAAGCACTTATACGTACTTACACGCACTTACACGCATTTACACGTACTTCCATGCACTTACACGCACTTACATGCACTTACACGTACTTGCATGCACTTACACAAATTTACACGCACTTACATGCACTTACACACACTTACACGCACATACAAGCACTTACACGTACTTACATGTACATACGCACACTTACACGCACTTACACACACTTACACAAACTTACACGCACTTACACGCACTTACATGCACTTAGATGCACTTACACCCATTTACACATACTTAAACGAACTTACATGCACCTTACATGCACTTGCATGCACTTACAGGCACTTATACGCACCTACATGAATGTACATGCACTAAGACGCACTTACAAAAACTTACACGTACTTACACGTATTTACACGCACTTACACGTACTTACATAGACTTTCACACAAATACACAAACTTACACGTACTTCCACACACTTACACGCACTTACACATACTTTCACGCACTTACACGCACTTACATGCACTTATAGAAACTTACACACACGTACACGCACTTGCACAAACTTACACGCAATTAGATGCACTTACATGCACTTACACGTACTTACACACACTTATACGCACTTACATGCACTTACACACACTTACACGCACTTACACGCACTTACATGCACTTACACGCACTTACACGCACTTACACAAAATTACACGTACCTACATGCACTTACTCGCACTTACACGCACTTATATGCACTTACACACACTTACACGTACTTACACACACTTACACGAACCTACACAAAATTACACACACTTAACCTGCACGTACATGCACTTACACGTACCTATACGCACTTACACACACTTAAACGTACTTACATGCACTTACACGCACTTACACAAATGTACACGTACTTACACGCACTTACACGCACTTAAACATACTCACACGCACTTACACACACTTATACGCACTTACACGCACTAATACACACTTTTACGTACTTACACGTACTTACTTGCACTTACACGCACTTACAGCCATTTACACGCACTTACACGTACTTACACGCACTTACACGTGCTTACATGCACGTACACATACTTACACGCAATTTCTTGCACTTACACGTACTTACACGTACGTACGCATACTTACACGCACTTATACGCACTTACACAAACTTAAACGCACTTACACATACTTATACGCACCTACACGCACTTACACACACTTACACGAACTTAAACTGCACTTACACGTACTTGCATAAACTTACACGCACTTAGATGCACTTAGACGCACTTACACGCACTTACACGCACTTACACACACTTACACGAACTTAAACTGCACTTACACGTACTTGCATAAACTTACACGCACTTAGATGCACTTAGACGCACTTACACGCACTTACACGCACTTACACGCAATTACACGCACTTACACAAACTTACACAAAATTACACGCACTAAAACTACACTTACACGCACTTACACGCACTGACACGCACTGACACGTACTTACACACACTTACACGTACTTACACGAACTTAAACCGCACTTATACGCACTTACACGCACTGACACGCACTGACACGTACTTACACACACTTACACGTACTTACACGAACTTAAACCGCACTTATACGCACTTACACACACTTACATGTACTTACATGCACTTACACGAACTTACACAACCTTATACGCTCTTACACGCACTTATACACACTTACATTCACTTACACGCACTTACATGCACTTACACACACTTGCACGCACTTACACAAAGTAACATGCACTTACATGCACTCATACGCACATACAAGCATTTACACGCACTTGCATGCACTTAGACGCACTTACACGCACTTACACGCACTTATACAAACTTACACGCACTTACACGTGCTTACATGTACTTACACGCACTTACACGCACTTACACAAACTCATACGCAATTACACAAACTTACACGCACTTGCACGCACTTACACGCACTTACACGTGCTTACGAGCACTTACATGCACTTACACACACTTACACGTACTTACACGCACTTACACACACTTACACGTACTTACACACACTTACACGCACTTACACGCATTTACACGAATTTACACAAATTTAGACCCACTTAAACCGCACTTACACGCACTTACACGCACTTACACTTACTTACACGCACTTACGTGCATTTACATGCATTTACACACACTTATACGTACTTACACACACTTACACGCACTTAAACACACTTACACGAACTTACACGTACTTATATGAACTTGCATGCACTTACATGCACTTACACACACTGACACGCACTTACACGTACTTACACACACTTACACATACCTACAAGCACTCACACACACTTTTTCGCACTTACACGCACTTATACGCACTTACACGCACTTACACATACTTACACGCACTTACACACACTTACACATACCTACAAGCACTCACACACACTTTTTCGCACTTACACGCACTTATACGCACTTACACGCACTTACACATACTTACACGCACTTACACACACTTATACGCACTTAAACGCACTTACACACACCTACATGCACTTACACACACTTACACGCACTTACACGCACTTACACGTACTTACATGCACTTACAAGTACTTAAACGTACTTATACGCACCTACATGCACTTACACGCACTTACACGCACTTACACACACCTACATGCACTTACACACACTTACACGCACTTACACGCACTTACACGTACTTACATGCACTTACAAGTACTTAAACGTACTTATACGCACCTACATGCACTTACACGCACTTGCACATACGTATACGCACTTACACACACTTACACGCACTTACACGCACCTATACGTATTTACACGCACCTACACACACTTACACGCACTTACACATACTTACACGTACTTACACGCACTTACACGAACTTACACAAACCTACACATACTTAAACCGTACGTACACGCACTTACACACACTTACACGCACTTACACGCACTTACACACACTTACATGCACTTCCACGCACTTACACGTATTTATACACACTTACACGCACTTTCACGTACTTACACACACTTATACGCACTTGCATGCACTTACACACACTTACACGTACTTACATATACTTACATGCACTTACACACACTTACACATACCTACACGCACTTACATGCACTTACACGCACTTATACGCACTTACACGTACTTATACGCACTTACATACACTTACACATACTAACACGCACTTATACGTACTTACACACCCTTATACGCACTTACACGCACTTACATGCACTTACACACACTTACACGTACTTATACCCACTTACACACACTTACAAGCACTTCCATGCACTTATACGTACTTACACACACTTACACATATCTACACGAACTTACACAAGATAACATCCGGTAACCATACTTACACGCACTTACACAAACTTACACCCACTTACATGCACTTACACGAACTTACACAAACTTAAACAGCACTTAAACACGTTAACACACACTTACACACTCTTAGATGTACTTACACGCACTTACATAAACTTATACGAACTTACACGCACTTACACGCACTTACATGCACTTACATGCACTTACACGCACTTACACGCACTTACACGCACTTATACGTAGTTACAGGCACTTACACGCACTTACACGCACTTACATGCACACACACACACACTTATACGTATTTACACGCACTTACATGCACCTACACACACTTACACGCATTTACACACACTTACACAAACTTACACGCACTTACACACACTTACATACACTTACACAAACTTACACGTACTTAGACACACTTATACGCAATTATACGCACTTACACACACTTAGACACACTTACTCGTACTTACACATACTTAGACGTACTTGCACGCACTTACATGCACTTATACATACATACACGCACTTACACACACTTACACGCACTGACATGCAATTATACACACTTACACATACGTACACACACTTACACGCACTAACACGCACTTACACGAACCTATACGCACTTACACGTACTTACAAGCACTGACAAGCACTTACACGCACTTACACGTACTTACACGCACTTATACATACTTACACGCAGTTACACGTACTTACACGCACCTACACGAACATACGCGCACTTACACGCACCTACATGCACTTAAACGCACTTACACGCACTTACACTCATTTACACGCACTTACACGCACTTACACGCACTGACACGCACTTACACGCACTTACACGCACTGACACGCACTTACACGCACTTACACGCACTGACACGCACTTACACGCACTTACACGCACTGACACGCACTTACACGCACTTACACGCACTTACATGCACTTACACGCACTTACACGTACTTACACGCACCTACACGAACATACGCGCACTTACACGCACCTACATGCACTTAAACGCACTTACACGCACTTACACTCATTTACACGCACTTACACGCACTTACACGTACTTACACGCACTTGCACCTACTTACATGCACTTACATGCATTTACATGCACTTACACGCACTCATACATACTTAGACGAACTTACACGCACTTACACACACTTACACGTACTTACATTTGCTTACAAGCACTTACACGTACTTACATGCACTTACACACACTTACACACACTTACACGCACTTTCACGCACTTGCATGCACTTTCACGCACTTGCACGCACTTATGCGTACTTACACATACTTACACGTACTTACACGCACTTACACAAAGTTACATGCACCTACACACACTTATACGCACTTATACACATTTACATGCACTTACACATACTTACACACACTTATACGCACTTACACGCACTTATACCAACTAAAACTGCACTTATACTCACTTACACACACTTACACACACTTAGACGTACTTACATGCACTTACACATACTTGCACGAATGTAAACATACTTAAACGCACTTCCACGTACTTACACATACTTTCATGCACTTACACGCACTTACTCGCAATTACACGTACTTACACACACTTACTTGTACTTACACACACTTACACGCACTTACACGTACTTACACACACTTACTTGTACTTACACACACTTACACGCACTTACACGCACATGCACGCACTTACACGCACTTACACGTACTTGCACGCAGTTACACGCACTTACACATGCTTACACGCACTTACACAAACTTACATGCACTTACATACAATTACACGTACTTACATGTACTTACACGCACTTACACGCACTAACACATACTTAAACGCACTAATATACACTTACACGCACTTATACGCACTTACACACACTTGCAGAAACTTACACGCACGTACATACACTTACACGTACTTACACGTACTTACACGCACTTACACATACGAACTCACACTTATACATGCCTACACGCACTTACACGAACTTACACGCACTTATACGAACTTACACGCACTTACACATACGAACTCACACTTATACATGCCTACACGCACTTACACGAACTTACACGCACTTATACGAACTTACACGCACTTACACAAACTTACACGTACAAACACGCACTTACATGCACATACACACTTACACACACTTACACGCACTTACACGCACTTACACGAACTTGCACGTACTTACATGCACTTATACAAACTTATACACACTTACATGCACTTACATACACTTACACGCACTTACACGCACTTACACACACTTACCCGCACTTATACGTACTTACATGCACTTATACATATATACACATACTTACACGCACTTACATGCACTGACACACACTTGTACGTAATTACACATACTTACACACACTTACACAAACTTAAACACACTTACACATACTTACATGCACTTATATAAACTTACACAAACTTACACGTACTTACATGCACTTACATACACTTACACACACTAACACGTACTTACACGTACTTACACGCACTTACACACACTTACACACACTTACATGAACTTACACATACTTACATGCACTTAGACATACTTACACGCACTTACACGCATGAACTCACACTCACACATGCTTACACGCACTTACTCAAACTTACACGCACTTACACACACTTACACGCATTTACACGCACAAACACACACTTAATACACTTACATACTTACACGCACTTACACGCACTTACACGCACTTATACACACTTACACACACTTACACGCATTTACACGCACAAACACACACTTAATACACTTACATACTTACACGCACTTACACGCACTTACACGCACTTATACACACTTACACATACTTACAAGCACTTACACACACTTAAACACATTTACACGAACTTACACGCATTTACAAGCACTTGCACACACTTACACGCACTTACACGTACTTACACACTCTTACATGAACTTACATCCACTTACACGCACATACACACACTTACACATACTTACACGTACTTATAGGCACCTATACGAACTTTCGTTCACTTCCACGTACTTACATGCACCTACATGCACTTACATGCGCTTACACACACTTAGACGCATTTACATGCACTTACACACACTTACACGTACTTACATGCACTTACACGCACTTACACGCACTTACACACAATTACACGCACTTACACAAACTTATACGTACTTACACGCATTTACACACACTTACACACACTTACGAGCACTTACACACACTTATACACACTTACATGCACTTTCACATATTTACACGCACTTCCACACACTTACACGCACTTACACGCACTAACATGCACTTACACGCACTTATACAAACTTAGACGTACCTACATGCACTTACATGTACTTACACGCACTCACACGCACTTACACAAATATACACGCACTAACACATACTTACACGAACTTACACGCACTTACACGTACTTACATGCACTAACACGCACTTACACACACTTACACGCACTTACACACACTTACACGAACTTACACACACTTCCACACAAACTTACATGCACTTAGATGCACTTACACGCACTTATACGAACTTACACATACTTACACGCACTTACACGCACTTATACACACTTACACGCACATACATGCACTTACACGTACTTACACGCACTTACACACACTTACACGCACATACATGCACTTACACGTACTTACACGCACTTACACACACTTACACGAACTTACACAAGATTACACGTACTTAAACCGCACTTACATGCACTGACACGCACTTACACACACTTACACGAACTTAAACCGCACTTACACGCACGTACACACACTTATACACACTTACACGCAGTTAAAAGCACTTACACAGATGTAAACATACTTACACGCACTTACACGCACTTACACACATTTACACACACTTACACACACTTACACGCACTTATACGCACTTACACGTACTTACACGTACTTACACGCACTTGCATGCACTTACACATACTTACAAGCACTTACACGCACTTACGCGTACTTACACGCACTTACGCACACTTACATGCACTTACACGTACTTACATGCACTTACACACACTTGCATGCACTTATACAAAATTACACACACTTACATGCACTTACACGCACTTACACGCACATACAAGCACTTACACGCACTTACACGTACTTACGCACACTTACACGCACTTACACACACTTACATGCACTTACACGCACTTACACGCACATACAAGCACTTACACGCACTTACACGTACTTACGCACACTTACACGCACTTACACACACATACACAAACTTACACGTACTTACACACACTTTCATGCACTTACACGCACTTACACGCACTTACATGCTTACACACACTTACACGTTCTTACACACACTGAGACAAAATTACATGCACTTAACCTGCACTTACATGCACTTACACGCACTTGTACGCACTTATACGCACTTACACGCACTTACATGAACTGAAAGCACACTTACACGTACTTACACACACTTAAACGCACTTACACGCACTTACACGCACTTACACAAACGTACACGTACTTACACGCACTTACACATACTTACACATACTTACATGCACTTACACGTACTTACACGCACTTATACCCACTAATACACACTTGTACGTACTTACACGTACTTACTTGCACTTACACGCACTTACACCCACTTACACGCACTTACACGCACTTATACACACTTACACATGCTTACATGCACCTACACGTACTTACTCGCACTTTCTTGCACTTACACGTACTTACACGTATGTACGCGTACTTACACGCACTTACACGCACTTATACGCACTTACACGAACTTACACGTACTTACACACACTTACACGCACTTACACGTACTTACACGTATGTACGCGTACTTACACGCACTTACACGCACTTATACGCACTTACACGAACTTACACGTACTTACACACACTTACACGCACTTACACATACTTAAATACACTTACACGCACTTACACGCACTTACACATAGTTACACGCAGTTATACGTACTTACACACACTTACACAAACTTAAACTGCACTTACACGTACTTGCATAAACTTACATGCATTTAGATGCACTTAGACAAACTTACACGCACTTACACGCACTTACACGCACTTACACGCACTTACACAAACTTACACAACATTACACGCACTTAAACTACACTTACACGCACTTACACGTACTGACACGCACTGACACGTACTTACACGCACTTACACGCACTTACACGCACTTACACAAACTTACACAACATTACACGCACTTAAACTACACTTACACGCACTTACACGTACTGACACGCACTGACACGTACTTACACGGACCTACACGTCCTTACACGAACTTAAACCGCACTTATACGCACTTACAAAGACTTGCATGTAATTAGACGCACTTACACGAACCTACATAACCTTATACGTACTTACACGCACTTATACACACTTACATTCACTTACACGCACTTACATGCACTTATATACACTTGCACACACTTTCACAAAGTTACATGCACTTACACACACTGACACGCACATACGAGCACTTACACGCACTTGCACGCACTTACACGCACTTACATGCACTTACACGCACTTACACGCATTTACACGCACTTACACAAACTTACACGCACTTGAATGTACTTACATGTACTTACACGCACTTCCACGTACTTACACAAACTCATACGCACTAACACAAACTTCCACGCACTTACACGCACTTACACGCACTTACACGTGCTTACGAGCACTTACATGCACTTACAAACACTTACACGCACTTACACGCACTTACACACCCTTACACATACTTACACACACTTACACGCACGTACACGTATTTACACGAATTTACACGAATTTAGATCCACATAAACCGCACTTACACGTACTTACACGCACTTACACACACTTACACTTACTTACACACACTTACGTGTACTTACACACACTTATACGTACTTATACACGCTTACACGCACTTAAACACACTTACACGAACTTACACGTACTTATATGAACTTACATGCACTTACATGCACTTACACACACTTACACGCACTTACACGTACTTACACACACTTACACATACTTACACACACTTACACGCACTTAAACACACTTACACGAACTTACACGTACTTATATGAACTTACATGCACTTACATGCACTTACACACACTTACACGCACTTACACGTACTTACACACACTTACACATACTTACAAGCCCTTACACACACGTTTACGCACTTACACGCACTCATACACACTTACACGCACTTACACGTACTTACACACTCTTACATGAACTTACATCCACTTACACGCACATACACACACTTACACATACTTACACGTACTTATAGGCACCTATACAAACTTTCGTTCACTTCCACGTACTTACATGCACCTACATGTACTTACATGCGCTTACACACACTTAGACGCATTTACATGCACTTAAACACACTTACACGTACTTACATGCACTTACACGCACTTACACGCACTTACACACAATTACACACACTTACACAAACTTATTCGTACTTACACGCATTTACACACACTTACACACACTTACGAGCACTTACACACACTTATACACACTTACATGCACTTTCACATATTTACACGCACTTCCACACACTTACACGCACTTACACGCACTAACATGCACTTACACGCACTTATACAAACTTAGACGTACCTACATGCACTTACATGTACTTACACGCACTCACACGCACTTACACGAATATACACGCACTAACACATACTTACACGAACTTACACGCACTTACACGTACTTACATGCACTAACACACACTTACACACACTTACACGCACTTACACACACTTACACGAACTTACACACACTTCCACACAAGCTTACATGCACTTAGATGCACTTACACGCACTTATACGAACTTACACATACTTACACGCAATTACACGCACTTATACACACTTACACGCACATACATGCACTTACACGTACTTACACGCACTTACACACACTTACACGAACTTACACAAGATTACACGTACTTAAACCGCACTTACATGCACTGACACGCACTTACACACACTTACACAAACTTAAACCGCACTTACACGCACGTACACACACGTATACACACTTACACGCAGTTAAAAGCACTTACACAGATGTACACATACTTACACGCACTTACACGTACTTGCACACATTTACACACACTTACACACACTTATACGCACTTATACGCACATACACGTACTTACACGTACTTACACGCACTTACATGCACTTACATGCACTTACATGCACTTACACATACTTACAAGCACTTACACGCACTTACACGCACTTATACGTACTAACACACACTTACACATACTTACAAGCCCTTACACACACATTTACGCACTTACACGCACTCATACACACTTACACGCACTTACACGTACTTACACGCACTTACACACACTTATACGCACTTAAACGCACTTATACGTACCTACACGCACTTACACACACTTACACGCACTTACATGCACTTACACGCACTTACACGCACTTACAGGCACTTAAACGTACTTACACACACATACACGCACTTACACGCACTTACACGCACTTACAGGCACTTAAACGTACTTACACACACATACACGCACTTACACGCACTTGTACATACGTATACGCATTTACACTTACTTACACGCACTTACACGTACCGGTACGCACTTACACGCACCTACACACACTTACACGCACTTACACATACTTACACGCACTTACACGCACTTACACGAACTTACACAAACTTACACATATTTAAACCATACGTATACGCACTTACACGCACATACACGCACTTACACGCAATTACACACAGTTACATGCACTTCCACGCACTTACACGCACTTAGACACACTTACATGCACTTTCACGCACTTACACACACTTATACGCACTTGCATGAACTTACACACACTTACACGTACTTACATGTACGTACACACACTTACACGCACTTACATGTACCTACATGCACTTACATGCACTTACACGCACTTATACGCACTTACATGCACTTATACGCACTTACACACACTTACACACACTAACACGCACTTATACGTAGTTACACGCACGTATACGCACTTGCACGTACTTACATGCACTTTCACGTACTTACACGCACTTACACGCACTTACACACACTTACACGCACTTACATGCACTTATACGCACTTACACATACTTACACACATTTACACGAACTTACACAAGATGACATCCGGTAACCATACTTACACGCACTTACACGCACTTACACACACTTACACGCACTTACATGCACTTATACGCACTTACACATACTTACACACATTTACACGAACTTACACAAGATGACATCCGGTAACCATACTTACACGCACTTACACGCACTTACACCCACTTACATGCACTTACACGCACTTACACAAACTTAAACAGCACTTAAACGCATTAACACACACTTACACGCTCTTAGATGCACTTACACGCACTTACACAAACTTAAACAGCACTTAAACGCATTAACACACACTTACACGCTCTTAGATGCACTTACACGCACTTACACGCACTTACATAAACCTACACAAAATTACACGCACTTACACCCACTTACATGCACTTACATGCACTTACAGGCACCTACACGCACCTACACGCACTTAAAGGCACTTACACGCACTTACACGCACTTACACACACTTACACGTATTTGCACACACTTACATGCATTCACACGCACTTACACGTACTTACACACACTTAAACAGACATATACGCACTTATACACACTTACACAGACTTACACGAACTTACACGTACTTACACACACTTATACGCAATTATATGCACTTACACACACTTAGACATACTTACACGCACTAACACACACTTATACGTACTTACACGCACTTGTACATACATACAGGCACTTACACCCACTTACACGCACTGACATGCAATTATACGTACTTACACATACGTACACGCACTTACACGCACTAACACGCACTTACACAAACCTACACGCACTTACACGTACTTACACGCACTGACAAGCACTTACACGCACTTACACGTACTTACATACACTTACTTGTACTTACACACACTTACACGTACTTACACGCACTTACATACACTTACACGCACTTACACGTACTTACATACACTTACTTGTACTTACACACACTTACACGTACTTACACGCACTTACATACACTTACACGCACTTACACGTACTTACATACACTTACTTGTACTTACACACACTTACACGTACTTACACGCACTTACATACACTTACACGCACTTACACGTACTTACATACACTTACTTGTACTTACACACACTTACACGTACTTACACGCACTTACATACACTTACACGCACTTACACGTACTTACATACACTTACTTGTACTTACACACACTTACACGTACTTACACGCACTTACATACACTTACACGCACTTACACGTACTTACATACACTTACTTGTACTTACACACACTTACACGTACTTACACGCACTTACATACACTTACACGCACTTACACGTACTTACATACACTTACTTGTACTTACACACACTTACACGTACTTACACGCACTTACATACACTTACACGCACTTACACGTACTTACATACACTTACTTGTACTTACACACACTTACACGTACTTACACGCACTTACATACACTTACACGCACTTACACGTACTTACATACACTTACTTGTACTTACACACACTTACACGTACTTACACGCACTTACATACACTTACACGCACTTACACGTACTTACATACACTTACTTGTACTTACACACACTTACACGTACTTACACGCACTTACATACACTTACACGCACTTACACGTACTTACATACACTTACTTGTACTTACACACACTTACACGTACTTACACGCACTTACATACACTTACACGCACTTACACGTACTTACATACACTTACTTGTACTTACACACACTTACACGTACTTACACGCACTTACATACACTTACACGCACTTACACGTACTTACATACACTTACTTGTACTTACACACACTTACACGTACTTACACGCACTTACATACACTTACACGCACTTACACGTACTTACATACACTTACTTGTACTTACACACACTTACACGTACTTACACGCACTTACATACACTTACACGCACTTACACGTACTTACATACACTTACTTGTACTTACACACACTTACACGTACTTACACGCACTTACATACACTTACACGCACTTACACGTACTTACATACACTTACTTGTACTTACACACACTTACACGTACTTACACGCACTTACATGCACTTACACACACTTACACACACTTACACATACTTACATGCACTTACACAAACTTACACAAACTTACACGCACTTACATGCACTTACACACACTTACACACACTTACACGTACTTACACGTACTTACACGTACTTACACACAGTTACACGCACTTACACGAACTTATACATACTTACATGCACTTACACACACTTGAACGCACTTACACGCACGAAATTACACTTACACATGCTTACACGCACTTATACAAACTTACACACACCTACACACACTTATACACACTTACACGCACAAACACACACTTAATACACTTACATACTTACACGCATCTACACGCACTTACACACACTTATACGCACTTAAACATACTTACAAGCACTTACACACACTTACACGTACTTACACAAACTTACACGCATTTACAAGTACTTACACGCACTTACATGCACTTACACGCACTTACACGCTCTTACATGAACTTACATCCACTTACACGCACTTACACACACATACACATACTTATACGCACTAATACGCACCTACACAAACTTACGTTCACTTACACGCACTTACACGCACTTACATGCACCTACATGCACTTACACGTGCTTACACATACTTACACGTATTTACATGCACTTACACACACTTACACGTACTTACATGTACTTACACGCACTTACACGTACTTAGACGTACTTACACGAACTTATACGCACTTATACGCACTTACACGCACTTACACGCACTTACACACACTTACGAGCACTTACACACACTTATATGCACTTACATGCACTTACACGTATCTACACGCACTTACACACACTTACACGTACTTACACGCACTTACATACACTTACACGCACTTATACAAACTTAGACATGCTTACACGCACTTACATGCACTTACACAAACTCACACGCACTTACACAAAAATACACGCACTAACACATACTTACACGAACTTACACGCACTTACACGTACTTACATGCACTAACACGCACTTACACGCACTTACACACAGCTACACGCACATACACAAACTTACACACACTTACACATACTTGTACAAACTTACACGCACTTAGATGCACTTACACGCACTTATACGAACTTACACATACTTACACGCACTTACAAGCACTTACACACATTTACACGCACTTACACACACTTACACGCACTTATGAGCACTTACACACACTTACACAAACTTACACAAGACTACACGTACTTAAACCGCACTTACACGCATTGACACGTACTTACACACACTTACACGAACTTAAACCGCACCTACACGCACTTACGCACACTTATACACACTTACACACAGTTACAAGCACGTACACATATGTACACGTACTTACACGCACTTACACGCACTTACTCACATTTACACGCACTTACACACACTTGTACGTACTTACACGCACTTACATGCACTTACACATACGTACACGCACTTACTTGCACTTACACCCAGTAACACGCACTTACACGTACTTACACGTACTTACTCGTGCTTACATGCACTTACACATACTTACACGCACTTACTTGCACTTACACGTACTTACACATACTTACACGTACTTACATGCACTTACACGCACTTACACACACTTATACAAACTTACACGCACTTACACGTACTTACGCAAACTTAAACTGCACTTATATACACTTACACACACTTACGCGCACTTACACGTACTTACATGCTCTTACACGAACTTACATCCACTTACACGCACTTACACGCACTTACAACCACTTACACGCACTTACACATACGTACACGCACTTACACATACTTACACGCACTTACACGCACTTACACGTACTTAGACGCACTTACACACACTTACACGCACTTACACGTACTTACATGCACTTACACGTACTTACATCCACTTACACGCACTTACACGCACTTACAACCACTTACACGCACTTACACATACGTACACGCACTTACACATACTTACACGCACTTACACGCACTTACACGTACTTAGACGCACTTACACACACTTACACGCACTTACACGTACTTACATGCACTTACACGTACTTACATCCACTTACACGCACTTACACGCACTTACAACCACTTACACGCACTTACACATACGTACACGCACTTACACATACTTACACGCACTTACACGCACTTACACGTACTTAGACGCACTTACACACACTTACACGCACTTACACGTACTTACACGTACTTACTCGTGCTTACATGCACTTACACATACTTACACGCACTTACTTGCACTTACACGTACTTACACATACTTACACGTACTTACATGCACTTACACGCACTTACACACACTTATACAAACTTACACGCACTTACACGTACTTACGCAAACTTAAACTGCACTTATATACACTTACACACACTTACGCGCACTTACACGTACTTACATGCTCTTACACGAACTTACATCCACTTACACGCACTTACACGCACTTACAAACACTTACACGTACTTACACATACGTACAGGCACTTACACAAACTTACGTGCACTTACACGTACTTACACGCACCTCCACGAGCTTACGTGCACTTATACGTACTTACACGCACCTACATGCAAATACACACACTTACATACACTTTCACGCATTTGCACACACTTACACGCACTTACACGTACTTACATGCACTTACACGCGCTTACACGTACTTATACGCACTTACACACACTTACATAAACTTACACGCACTTACATGTACTCACACGCACTTACACACACTTACGAGCACTTACACACACTTACACGCACTTACACGCACTTACATGTATTTACACGCACTTACACGCACTTACACACACTTACACGCACTTACACGTACTTACATAAACTTACACGCATTTGCAGGCACTTACACATACTTACACGCACTTATACACACTAACACAAATGAACACGTACTAATGCGCACTTACATAAACTTACACATACTTACACACACTTACATGCACGAACACGCACTTACACGCACTTACACACACTTACACAAACTTACATGCACTTACACGCACTTGCACGAACTTACACGTACTTAGACGCACTTACACACATTTACACGCACTTACACACACTTACACGCACTTACACATACGTACACGCACTTACACATACTAACACGCACTTACACGTACTTACACAAACTTACAGGTACCCACACGTACTTACAAGCACTTACACGCACTTACACACACTAACACGCACTTACACGCACTTACACGCACTTACACGCACTTACACGGACTTACACAAACTTACACGTACTTACACGAAATTACACTCACTTATACCGCACTTACACGCATTAACACGTACTTACACGCACTTACATTAACTTAAACCACACTTACACGCACTTACACACACTTAAACGCACTTACACGTAGTTACACGCACTTACACAAACATACACGTTCTTACACACACTTACACGCACTAACGCGCACTTACACGTACTTACACACACTTACACGCACTTACATGCACTTTCACGCATTTATACATACTTACACACACTTACTTGCACTTACACGCACTAACACCCACTAACACACACTTACATGTACTTACACGCACTTACTCGTGCTTACATACACTTATATATACTTACACGCACTTACTTGCACTTACACGTACTTACACGTACTTACACGTACTCACACGTACTTACATGCACTAACATGCACTTACACGCACTTACACAAACTTACACGCACTTACACATACTTACACAAACTTAGACTGCACTTACATACAATTACACGCATTTACACGCACTTACACGCACTTACACATACTTACATGCACTTACACGCACTTACACGAACTTACACACACTTATACGTACTTGCACGAACTTACACACACTTAGACATACTTACACACACTTACACGCACTTACACACACTTACACGCACGTACATGCACTTACACACACTTACACGAACTTACACCCACTAACACACACTGAAACGCACTTACACAAAATTACACGCACTTACACGCACTTACACACACTTACACACACTTACATACACTAACACGCACTTACACGCACTTACACGTACTTACACGTACTTACACATACTTACATGCACTTATACGTACTTACACGCACTTAAACGTACTTGTTCGTGCTTACACGTACTTACACACACTTACACGAACTTAAACCGCACGTACACACACTTATACACACTTACACACACTTACATGCACTTACACGCACTTACACAAAATTGCACGTACTTACACGCACTTCCACGCACTTATATGCACTTACATACACTTACACGCTCTTACACGCACTTACCCACACTTACACGTATTTACACACACTTACTTGCACTTACATGCACTCACTTACATGCACTTACACGTGCATACATGCACTTACACGTACTTACACGCACTTACACGTACTTACACGTACTTACACGCACTTACGCGCACTTACACGCACTTTAATGACCTTACATGCACTTACACACACTTACACGAACGTAAACTGCACTTACATGCACTTACACCCACTTACACGCACTCACACACACTTACACGTACTTATACACACTTATATATACATACACGCACTTACAAGCACTTACACACACAGACACGCTTTTATACGCACTTACACATACTTACACACACTTACACGTACTTACACCCACTTACACAAACTTACACGCACTAACATGCACTTATATGCACAAACACGCACTTACACGTACTTATATGCACTTACACGCACTTACATGCACTTACACAAACTTACACGCACTTGCACACACTTACACGTACTTAAACGCACTTAAACACACTTACATGCACAAACTCGTACTTACACATGCTTACACGCACTTACACAAACTCATACGCACTTATACGAACTTATATGCACTTACACGTACTTATATACACTTACACGCACGTACATGCACTTACACACTTACACACACTTACACACACTTACATGCACTTACAAGCACTTACACGCACTTACACATAATTATACGCACTTACATACACTTACACGCACTTACACACACTTACACACACTTGCATACACTTACCAGCACTTACACGCACTTACACACACTTACACAAACTTACATGCATTTACACGTACTTACACGTACTTACACGCACTTACACCCTCTTATATAAACTTACATCCACTTATACGCACTTACACGCACTTACACATACTTACACGTACTTCCATGAACTTACGTGTACTTACACACACTTACACGTACCTGCATGTACTTACACGCACTTACACACACTTACAGGCATTTACATGCACTTACATGCACTTACACACACTTACATGCACTTACGTGCGCTTACATGCACGTATACCCACTTACATGTACTTACACGCACTTACACGAACTTACACACTCTTACACGTACTTACACGCACTTACACATACTTATAAATACTTACACACACTTACACGCACTTACATGCTCTTACATGCACTTACACGCACTTACACGCACTTACACACACTTACACGCACTTACACGCACTTACACACACTTACACGCACTTACATGCTCTTACATGCACTTACACGCACTTACACGCACTTACACACACTTACACGCACTTACATGCACTTACATGCACTTACATGCACTTATACGAACTTACACGCGCTTACGCGCAGTTACACGTAATTACACACACTTACACGCACTTACACAAACGTACACATACTAACACGCACTTACACGAACTTACACGCACTTACACACAGTTAGACATACTTATACGCACTTACACGTACTTACACGCACTTACACACACTTACACGCACTTACACGCATTTACACGCACATATACAAACTTACATGCGCTTACACTCACTTGCACGATCTTACATGCACTTAGACACTCTTACACGCACATATACGCACTTACACACACCTATACGTACTTACACGCACTTACACACACTTACACGTACTTACACGCACAAATATGTACTTACACGCACTTACACAAAATTACACGCACCTCTACACACTTACACGCACTTACACATACTTATACGCACTAACACGTATTTACACGCACTTACATGTACTTAGACACACTTACACGTACTTACACACACTTACACAAACTTACACGAATATACACGCACTTAAACTGCACTTACACACACTTAGACACACTTTCACGTACTTACACGTACTTACACGTATGTACATACACTTACACGTACTTACATGCACTTACACGCACTTACACGCACTTACACACACTTACACGCACTTACACGTACTTAAACGCACTTACTTGCACTTCCACGCACTTACACCCACTTACACGCACTCACACACACTTACACGTACTTACATGCACTTACTTGTACTTACACGTACTTACACGCACTTACTTGCACTTCCACGCACTTACACCCACTTACACGCACTCACACACACTTACACGTACTTACATGCACTTACTTGTACTTACACGTACTTACACGCACTTACTTGCACTTCCACGCACTTACACCCACTTACACGCACTCACACACACTTACACGTACTTACATGCACTTACTTGTACTTACACGTACTTACACGCACTTACTTGCACTTCCACGCACTTACACCCACTTACACGCACTCACACACACTTACACGTACTTACATGCACTTACACGCACTTACACGCACTTACACACACTTACACGCACTTACACGTACTTAAACGCACTTACTTGCACTTCCACAAACTTACACCCACTTACACGCACTTACACGTACTAACACGCACTTACACGTGCTTACATGCACTTACACATACTTACATGCACTTACTTGCACTTACATGACTTACACATACTTACACGCAGTTACACGCACGTACACAAACTTACACGCACTTACACGCACTTACATGCACTAACATGCACTTACACGCACTTACACAAAATTACACACACCTACACGCACTTACATGCACTTTCACGCACTTACACACACTAACACGCACTTTCATACACTTATATGCACTTATATGCACTTACACGCACTTACACGCACTTACACATACTTACACGCACTTATACGCACTTACACGCACTTACACGCACTTACACGAACTTACACAAAATTACACGCACTAAAACCGCACTTACACGCACTTACACGCACTTACACGCAGTTACACGCACTTACACGAACTTAAACCGCACTTACACGCACTTACACACACTTACACACACTTATACGCACTTACATGAACTTACACGTACTTACACGCACTTACACACACTTACACGCACTTACACGTACTTACACGTACTTACACGTGCTTACACACACTTACACATACTTACACATACTTACACGCACTTACTTGCACTTATACGCACTTACACCCACGTACACGCACTTACACGTACTTACACGCACTTACACATGCTTACATGCACTTACACGTACTTACATGCACTTACTTGTACTTACACGTACTTACACGTACTTACATGTACTTACACGCACTTACACATGCTTACACGCACTTACACAAACTTACACACACTTACACATACTTACACAAACTTAAACTGCACTTACACGCGCTTACACGCACTTACAAGCACTTACACGCTCTTACACGCACTTACACGTACTTACATGAACTTACACGTACTTACACACACCTTCACCCACGTACACGAACATAAACCATAATTACACGTACTTACATGCACTTACACGCTCTTACACGTACTTACACGCACTAACACGCACTTACACACACTTACACGTACTTGTATGTCCTTATACGCACTTACATGCACTTACACACACTTTCATACACTTACACGCACTTACACACACTTACTCATACTTACACGTACTTACACGCATTTACACGCTCTTACACACAATTACACGCTCTTACACGCTCTTACATCCACTTACACACAGGTATACGCACATACACACACTTACACATACTTACATGCACTAACACGTACTTACACACAGGTATACGCACATACACACACTTACACATACTTACACGCACTTACACATACTTACACGCAATTACACGTACGTACACGCACTTACACACACTTCCATGTACTTACACGCACTTACACATACTTTCACGCACTTACACGCACTTACACAAACTTACACGAACTTAAACCGTACATACATGCACTTAGACACACTTACATGCACTTACACGGACTTATACGCACTTACACAAACTTACACGTACTTACACGCACTTACACGTACTTACACGCACTTGCATGCACTTACACGCACTTACGTGCATTTATACATACTTACACACACTTACATGCACTTATATGCACTTACACGCACTTACGTGCATTTATACATACTTACACACACTTACATGCACTTATATGCACTTACACGCACTTACGTGCATTTATACATACTTACACACACTTACATGCACTTATATGCACTTACACGCACTTACGTGCATTTATACATACTTACACACACTTACACGCACTTATACGCACTTACACAAACTTACACGTACTTACACGCACTTACACGTACTTACACGCACTTGCATGCACTTACACGCACTAACATGCACTTACACACACTTGCACGCACTTACACAAAGTTACATGCACTTACACGCACTTACACACACATACACGCACATATGAGTACTTACACGCACTTATACGCACTTACACGAACTTACACGCGTCTTACACGCACTCACACGCACTTACGGGCACTTACACGCACCTACACAAACGTACACATACTAACACGTACTTGCACAAACTTACATGCACTTACATGCATTTACATGCACTTACACGCACTTACACGCACTTACACGCACTTATACAAACTTATACGCACTTACATGCACTTGCACAAATGTACACGCACTTACATGCACTTACACCCACTTACACACAATTACACGCACTTGCACGCACTTACACGCACTTACACGCACTAACACGCACTTCCACGCACTTACACAAAATTACACACACTTAAACCACACTTACACGCACTTACACGCACTTACACGCACTTACATGCACTTACACGCACTTACATGAACGTAAACCATACTTACACGTAATTACACACACTTACACGTACTTAAACGCACTTATACACACTTACACATACTTGCACGTACTTAATCGTACTTACACAAACTTACACGCACTTACACGCACTTACACGAACTTACACACACTTAAACCACACTTACACGCACTTGCGGGCACTTATATGTACTTGTATACACTAACACGCACTTACACGTACTTACACACACTTACATGCACTTACACACACTTACACACACTTACACGCACTTACATGCACTTACACTCACTTACACGCACTTACACACACTTATACACACTTACACACACTTACACACACTTACACAAATTTACACAAAGTTACATCCACTAAACTGCACTCACACGCACTTACATGCACTTACACACACTTACACGCACTTACACGCACTTATACGCAGTTACATGCACTTACACACACTTACACAAACTTAAACCGTACTTATACGCACTTACACACACTTACACATACTTACACGTACTTACACGCACTTACACGCACTTACACAAACTTACACGTACTTACACATACTTATACGTACTTACACGCACTTACTTGCACTTACACATACTTTCATATACTTATACGTACATACATGCACTTACACACACTTACACAAACTTACACGCACTTACACGCACTTACACGCACTTACGTGCATTTATACATACTTACACACACTTACACGCACTTATACAGACTTACATGCACTTACATGCACTTACACACACGTATACGCACTTACACGCACTTATAGCACTTACACACACTTACACGCACTTACACAAACTTATACGTACTTACACGCACTTACACTCACTTACACAAACTTAAACGTCACTTACACGCACTTACACGCACTTACATGTACTTACATGCACTTACTTGCACTTACACAAACATACACCCACTTACACGTACTTACACGTACTAACACGCACTTACACGTATTTACACGCACTAATACGTACTTACATGCACCTACACGTACTTACACACACTGACACGCACTTACACGCACTAACACACAGTTACACGCATGTACACGCACTTACACGCACTTATATGCACTTACACGTACTTACACGCACTTACACACACTTACACGAGCTTACATGAAATTCCACACACTTACACGCACTGACACGCACTTACACACACTTACATGCACTTACACGAACTTAAACCGCACTTACACGCACTTACACACACTTACATGCACTTATATGCACTTATACAAATTTAAACCGCACTTATACACACTCACACACACTTACATGCACTTACACGCACTTACACGCACTTACATGAACTTACACGTACTTACATGCACTTACTTGCACTTACACGTACTTACACGTACTTACACGTACTTACACGTACTTACACGTACTTACACGTACTTACACGTACTTACACGTACTTACACGTACTTACACGTACTTACACGTACTTACACGTACTTACACGTACTTACACGTACTTACACGTACTTACACGTACTTACACGTACTTACACGTACTTACACGTACTTACACGTACTTACACGTACTTACACGTACTTACACGTACTTACACGTACTTACACGTACTTACACGTACTTACACGTACTTACACGTACTTACACGTACTTACACGTACTTACACGTACTTACACGTACTTACACGTACTTACACGTACTTACACGCACTTACACGCACTTACACACACTTACATGCACTTACACGCACTTACACGCACTTACATGAACTTACACGTACTTACATGCACTTACTTGCACTTACACGTACTTACACGTACTTACACGTACTTACACGCACTTACACGCACTTACACGCACTTACACAAACTTTTACGCACTAACACGCACCTACACAAACTTCAACTGCATTTACACGCGCTTACACGCACTTACACGCACTTACATGCACTTACATGCACTTACACGCACTTACATGAACTTACACACTCTTACACGCACTTACACGTACTAACACGCACTTACACGCACTTACACGCACTTACACGTACTTAAACGCACTTACATGCACTACATACGCTTATACGCACTTACACGCACTTACACGTATGTACACATACTTATACGCGCTTACACGCACTTACACACTCTTACATGCACTTATACACTCTTACACGCTCTTACATCCACTTACACGTTCTCATACACACATACACGCACTTAAACATTCTTACACGCACTGACACGTACTTGCACATACCTACAAGAACGTACGCGCACTTATACGCAGTTACACACACCTACATGCATTTACACACATGTACACACGCTTACACGCATTTACACGTACTTACATGCACTTACACGCACTTATACACACTTACATGCACTTACATGCACTTATTTGCACTTACATGCACTTACGCGCACTTGCACATACTTACACAAAGCTACACGCACTTACACGCACTTACACGTACATACGAGCACTTACACGCACTTACACGCACTTACGCGCACTTCCACGGACTTACACGCACTTACATAAACTTACACGTACTTACACGTGCTTACACGCACTTACACCAACTTCCACACACTTACAAAGATTTACACGCACCTTACACGCACTTACAGGAACTTACACGCACCTACATGAACGTACACGCACTAACACGCACTTACACAAACTTACACGCACTTACACATATTTCTACGCACTTACACGCACTTACACATACTTACACGCAACTACACGCACGTACACACACTTACACACATTTCCACGTACTTTCACGCATTTACACGTACTTTCACGCACCTACACGCACTTACACAAACTTACACGAACTTAAACCGTACATACATGCACTTAGACACACTTACATGCACTTACACGGACTTATACGCACTTACACAAACTTACACTTACTTACACACACTTACACGTACTTACACGCACTTGCATGTACTTACACGCACCAGCATACACTTACACACACTTGCACACCCTTACACAAAGTTACACGCACTTACACGCACTTACACACACTTACACGCACATACGAGCACTTACACGCACTTATACGCAGTTACACGAACTTACACGCATCTTACACGCACTTACACGCACTTACAGGCACTTACACGCACCTACACAAACGTTGACGTACTAACACGTACTTACACAAAATTACATGCACTTACATGCATTTACATGCACTTACACGTACTTACACACACTTACACACAATTATACGCACTTACACGCACTTACACGCACTTATACGAACTTATACGCACTTACATGCACTTGCACAAATGTACACGCACTTACACACACTTACACCCACTTACACACACTTCCATGCACTTGCACGCACTTACACGCACTTACACGCACTAACACGCACTTCCACACACTTACACAAAATTACACGCACCTACACACACTTACACGCTCTTACACATACTTACCCATACTTACACGCACTTAACCACACTTACACATACTTTTACGTACTTACATGCACTTACATGCACTTACACACACTTACACGTACTTACATGCACTTACACAAACTTACACAAATTTACACACACTTAAACCACACGTACACGCACTTACACGCACTTACACGCACTTACATGCACTTACACGCACTTACATGAAGGTAAACCGTACTTACACGTAATTACATACACTTACACGCACTTTTACGTACTTACACGCACTTATACACACTTACACATACTTACACGTACTTAATCGTACTTGCACAAACTTACACGCACTTACACGCACTTACACAAACTTACACACACTTGCACGCACTTGCACGCAATTACATGCACTTGTATGCACTAACACGTACTTACACGTACTTACACACACTCACATGCACTTACTCACACGTACACGTACTTACACGCACTTACATGTACTTACACTCACTTAGACGCACTTACACACACTTGTACACACTTACACACACTTACACGAATTTACACAAAATTACATCCACTAAACTGCACTCACACGCACTTACACGCACTTACTCATACTTTAACGCACTTACACACACTTATACACAGTAACATGCAATTACACACACTTACACATTAATCCGTACTTATACGCACTTACACACACTTACACATACTTACACTCACTTACACGCACTTACACGCACTTACACAAACTTACACGCACTTACACATACTTATACGTACTTACACGCACTTACTTGCACTTACACATACTTTCATGTACTTACACGTACTTACATGCACTTACACACACTTACACACACTTACACAAACTTACACGCACTTACACGCATTTACACGCACGTACGTGTATTTATACATACTTAAACACACTTACACGCACTTATACAGACTTACACACACTTACATGCACTTACACACACGTATACGCACTTACACGCACTTATAGCACTTACACACACTTACACGCACTTACACAAACTTACACGTACTTACACGCACTTATACTCACTTACACAAACTTAAAGGTCACTTACACGCACTTACAGGCACTAACGTGCTCTTACACGCACTTACACGCACTTATAGCACTTACACACACTTACACGCACTTACACAAACTTACACGTACTTACACGCACTTATACTCACTTACACAAACTTAAAGGTCACTTACACGCACTTACAGGCACTAACGTGCTCTTACACGCACTCACGCGCACTAACACGCACTTAGACGCACTTACACATACTTATACGTACTTATACGCACTTACACGTACTTACACGTACTTACACGCGCTTACACATACTTACACGTACTTATACGCACTTACACGCACTAACACGCACTTAGACGCACTTACACATACTTATACGTACTTATACGCACTTACACGTACTTACACGTACTTACACGCGCTTACACATACTTACACGTACTTATACGCACTTACACGCACTTAGACGCATGTATACGCACTTACATGCACTTGCACGTACTTACACGCACTTACACGCACCTACACATACCTACACACACTTACACACACTTACACGCACTTACATGCACTTGCACGCACTTTCACACACTTACATGCACTAGAATACACTCTTACATGCACTTGCACACACATACACGCACTTATACGCACTTATACACACTTACACATACTTACATGCACTTACACGCACTTTCACGTACTCATACACACTTACACGCACTTATACAAACTTACACAAAATTACACCCACTTAAACTGCACTTACACGTACTTATACGCACTTATACGCACTTACACATACTTACACGTACTTACACGCACTTACCTGTACTTACACGAACTGAAACTGTGCTTACACGCACTTACACGCAATTACACAAACTTAAACTGCACTTATACACACTTACATGCAGTTACACGCTCTTACACGTACTCACACGTACTAATATGCACTTACACGCACTTACACGTACTTACACACACTTACATGTACTTACACACACTTACACGTACGTACATGCACTTACACGCACTTACATGCACCTACATACACTTACGCACACTTACACGCACTTACACATACTTACACGTACTTATACGAACTTACATTCACTTACACAAACTAACACGTACTTACACACACTTACACGCACTTACACACACTTACATCCATACTCACACTTAGACGCACTTACACGCACTTACGCGCATTTACATGCACTTACTCACACTTACATGCACTTACACACACTTACACACACTTACACGAACTTACATTCACTTATACAAACTTACACGCACTTACACGCACTTACACACACTTACACGCACTTACACACACTTACAGGCACGTACACACACTTACACACACTTACACGTACTTAGACGAACTTACACGTACTTACATGCACTTACACGTACTTATACGTAGTTACATGCACTGATACGCACTTACATGGATTTACACGTACTTGTACATACTTACATGTACTTACACGTACTTACACGTACTTACACATACTTACACACACTTACACGAACTTACACGCACTTACATGTACTTACACACACTTACATGCACTTAAACAAACTTGCACACACTTACACGCACTTGCACGAACGTACACGCATTTAGACGCACTTACACCCACTTACACACACTTACATGCACTTACACGCACTTACACGCACTTACACACACTTACACGCACTAACACGCACTTCCATGCACTTACACAAAATCACACGCACCTACACGCACTTACACGCACTTACACGTACTTGCACATACTTACACGCACTTACACACGCTTACACGTACTTATACGTACTTACCCGCACTTACACGCACTTATACACACTTACACGCACTTACACGTACTTACCCGCACTTACACGCACTTATACACACTTACACGCACTTACATGCACTTACACGAACTTACACAAAATTACACACACTTAAACCACACTTACACGCACTTACACACACTTACACGTAATTACATGCATTTACACGCACTTACATGAACATAAACCGTACTTACACGTACTTACACACACTTACAAGCACTTATATATACTTACACGCACTTATACGCACTTACACGCACTTACACGTACTTACTCGCACTTACACAAACTTACACATACTTACACGCACTTACACAAACTTACACGCACTTAAACACACTTACACACACTTATACGCACTTACACGCACTTACGCGCATTTACATGCACTTACTCACACTTACATGCACTTATATATACTTACACGCACTTATACGCACTTACACGCACTTACACGTACTTACTCGCACTTACACAAACTTACACATACTTACACGCACTTACACAAACTTACACGCACTTAAACACACTTACACACACTTACATGTACTTATATGCACTTATATGCACTAACACACACTTACACATACTTACACACACTTACACGCACTTATACACACTTACACGCACTTACACACACTTACATGCACTAACATGCACTTACACGCACTTACACGCACTTACACACACTTACACACACTTATACGCACTTACACACACTTACACAAATTTACACAAAATTTCATGCACTTAACTGCACTCACACGCACTTACACGTACTTACACACACTTACATGCACTTATATGCACTTATACGCACTTACATGCACTTATACGCACTTACACAAACTTAAACCGCACTTATACGCACTTACACACTTACAAATACTTACACGCACTTACACGCACTTACACGCACTTACATGAACTTACACGTACTTTCATGTACGTACACACTTACACATACTTACACACTTACACATACTTACGCATACTTACACGCACTTACATGCACTTACTTGCACTTACACATACTTTCATGTACTTACACGTACTCACATGCACCTACATGCACTTATACACACTTACACAAACATACACGCACTTACACGTACTTACACACACTTATACGCATTTTAACATACTTATACGCACTTACACACACTTATACATACTTACTAGCACTTACACGCACTTACATACACGTATATGCACTTACACATACTTTTAGCACTTACACACACCTACACGCACTTACACAAACTTACACGTACTTACACGCACTTACACTCACTTGCACAAACTTAAACCGCACTTACACGCACTTACATGCACTTACATTCTCTTACACGTACTCACACATACTAACACACACATAGACGCACTTACACATACTTATACGCACTTACACGCACGTACACACACTTAGACGCATATACACAAACTTACATACACTTACATGTACTTACACGCACTTACAAGCACCTACACACACCTACACATACTTACACGCACTTACACACACTTACACGTACTTATACGCACTTACACACACTTACATGCACTAAAACACACTCTTACACACACTTGCACATACTTACACGCACTTATACGCACTTACACACACTTACACGTACTTACACGTACTCATACACACTTACACACACTTACATGCACTTATACGCACTTACATATACTTACACATACTTACACGCACTTACACGCACTTACCTGCACTTACACAAACTTAAACTGTACTTATACACACTTACACGCAATTACACAAACTTAAACTGCACTTATACACACTTATATGCAGTTACACTCTCTTACACGCACTCACACGTACTAACACGTACTTACACACACCTACACGCACTTACACATACTTACATGCACTTACACACACTTACACGTACATACATGTACTTATACGTACTTGCATGCACTTATACACACTTACACACACTTACACGCACTTACACGTTCTTACACGCACTTATACGCACTTACACACACTGACACGCACTTACACGAACTTACATTCACTTACACAAACTAACACGTACTTACACATACTTACACATAATTACACACACTTACACTCATACTCGCACTTACACGCACTTACACGCACTTACACACACTTACACACACTTACACGCACTTACACGTTCTTACACGCACTTATACGCACTTACACACACTGACACGCACTTACACGAACTTACATTCACTTACACAAACTAACACGTACTTACACATACTTACACATAATTACACACACTTACACTCATACTCGCACTTACACGCACTTACACGCACTTACACACCCTTATACCCACTTACACGTACTTACACGCACTTATACACACTTACATGCACTTACACGAACTTACATTCACTTACACAAACTCACACGTACTTACACGCACTTACACACACTTACACACTTATACGCACGTACACGTACTTACAAGCACTTGCACGCACTTACACGCACTTACACGTGCTTACATGCACTTACACGCACTTACACGTACTTACACACACTGATACGCACTTACACACACTTACACGTACTTATACGTACTAGTTTGCACTTACACGTACTTATATACACTTACATGCACTTACACACACTTACACGCACTTACATGCACTTACACATGCTTACACACACTTACACGCACTTACAGGAACTTACACACACTTACACGAACTTACACATACTTACATGTACTTACACGCACTTATACACAGTTACACGTACTTACATACACTTACACGCACTTACACGCACTTACACGTACTTACACGCACTTATACGTACTTATATGCTCTTACACGCTCTTACACGACCTTACACGCACTTCCACATACTTACACACACTTACACACACTTACACGTACTTACACGCATTTACATGCACTTTCACAAACTTACACGTACTTACACACACTTACACACACTTACTCACACTGACATGTACGTATACATACTGACACGCACGTACACACACTTATTCATACTTACACGTACTCACACACACTCACACATACTTACATGCACTTATACGCACTTACACAAACTTACATACACTTACATACACATACACGTACTTACATGCACTTACACGTACTTACATGCACTTACACACACTTACACACACTTACACGCACTTACACGCACTTACATGCAGTTACACGCACTTACATGATCTTACGCACACTTTCACGCACTTACACACTTCTACATACACTTACACATACTTACACGCACTTACACGCACTTACTTACACTTACACACACTTACACGCACTTACACGCACTTACATGCAGTTACACGCACTTACATGATCTTACGCACACTTTCACGCACTTACACACTTCTACATACACTTACACATACTAACACGTACTTACATGCACTTACACGCCCTTACACACACGTACACGAACGTACACGCACTTTCACGCACTTACACACACTTGTACGCAATTATACGCAATTACACGAACTTGCACGTACTTAAACCACACTTATACATACTTACACGCACTTACGCGCACTTACACGCACTTACACCCACTTACACGCACTTAGACACACTTACACGTACTTACATGCACTTATACATACTTACACACACTTACACGCACTTACTTACACTTACACATACTTACACGCACTTACACGCACCTACATGTACCTTCATGTACTTACACGCACTTACACACACTTACACATACTTACACGCACTTACACACACATACACACACTGACACACACTGACATGCACTTGTACGCACTTATCGTACTTACACGCACTTACATGTACTTACACGCACTTAGTCGCACTTACACTCACTTACATGCACTTACACGTACTTCCACGCACTTATCCGAACTTACACAAAATAACACCCACTTAAATTACACTCACACATACTACACACTTAGACGCACTTACATGCACTTACATACACTTACACGAACTTACATGCACTTACATGCACTTACACGTACTTACACGCATTTACACATACTTACACGGACTTACACGCACATATACATACTTACACGTACTTACACGCACTCACACGAACTTAAACTACATTTACACACACTAACACGCACTTATACGCACTTATACGCAAATACACGTACTTTTAGTGCTTACACACACTTACACACACTTACACAATTTTATTCCTTACACGTACGTACACTCACTTACACAAACTTAACCCGCACTTACACGCACTTACATGCATTTACACACCCTTACACACACTCACACGTACTAACACACACTAAGACGCACTTACACATACTTACACGTACTTATACGCACTTACACGCACTTACACGTACTTACACGCACTTACACGCACTTACACGTACTTAGACTCGTGTATACACACTTACACGCACTTACACGCACTTACATGCACTTACACACACCTACACACACCCACACACACTTACACACACTTACACGTACTTACACGCACTTACACGTACTTACATACACTTATATGCACTAAAATACACTCTTACACGTACTTGCACACACTTACACGCACTTATACATACTTACACACACTTACACGTACCTAAACGCACTTACACGCACTTACACGCATTTACATGCACTTACACGTACTTATACGCACTTACACAAACTTACACAAGATTACACCCACTTAAACTGCACTTACACGCACATATACGCACTTACACATACTTACACATACTTACACGCACTTACACGCACTAACCTGCACTTACACGAACTTAAACCACACATACATGCACTTACCCGCACTTACACATACTTACATGAACTTAAACTGCACTTACACACACTTACATGCACTTACACGCTCTTACACGTACTCACACGCACTAACGCGCACTTACACACACTTACACATACGTACACACACTTACATGCACTTATACACACTTGTACATACTTGTATGCACTTACACGCACTTACACACACTTACACAGACTTACACGCACTTATACGCACTTACACGACTTACACGCACTTGTACTTACTTACACACACTTACAGCACTTACACAAACTTACATTCACTTATACAAACTAACACGTACTTACACGCACTTATATGCACTTACACACACTTACACCCATACTCGTACTTACACGCACTTACATGAACTTACACCCACCTACACGCACTTACACGCACTTACACGCACTTACACGTACTTACACCTACTTACACGAACTTACATTCACTTACACAAACTTACACGTACTTACACGCACTTACACACACTTACACGCACTTACACACACTTACAGGCACTTATACGCACTTACACGCACTTACATGCACTGATACGGCCTTACACGCACTTACACGTACTTATACATATTTACACACACTTACATGCACTCACACGTACTTACACACACTTACACGCCCTTACACGTATTTACATGTACTTACACCCACTTACACGCACTTACAGGAACTTACACACACTTATACGAACTTACACATACTTACACGCACTCATACGCACTTACACGCACTTACACGTACTTACACACACACTTACACGCACTTACACATACTTACACGCACTTATACGCATTTATATGCACTTATACGGTCTTACACGCTCTTACATGACCTTACACGCACTCCCATGTACTTATACGTACTTACATACACTTAGATGTACGTACACGTATTTATACGCACTTACACAAACTTACACGTACTTACACACACTTCCAAGCACTTACATGCACTGACACGTACGTATACACACTGACACGTACTTACACGCACTTACATATACTTACACGCACTCACACGTACTCACACATACATACACGCACTTATACACACTTACATGCACTTACACGCAATTACATGCACTTACATGAACTTACACGCTCTTAGACGTACTTACACGCACTAACACGCACTTACACGCACTTACACGCACTTACACGTACTTAAACACACTTACATGCAGTTACACACGCTTGTACGCACTTACACTCACTTACACGCATGTACACATACTTATACGCGCTTACATGCACTTACACACTCTTACATGCACTTACACACTCTTACACGCTCTTACATCCACTTACACGCACTCATACACACATACACACACTTACTCATAATTACACGCACTGACACGTACTTGCACATACCTAGAGGAACTTACGTGCACTTACACGCACTTACACGCACCTACATGCAATTACACACACGTACTCGCACTTACACGCAATTACACGTACTTACATGCACTTACACGCACTTATACATACTTACATGTACTTACATGCACTTATACGGACTTACATGCACTTACACGCACTTGCACGTACTAACACAAAGTTACACGCACTTACACGCAATTACACGTACATACGAGCACTTACACGCACTTACACGTACTTACGCGCACTTCCGCGCACATACATGCACTTACACAAACTTACACGCACTTACACATACTTACATGCACTTACATCAATTTCTACATATTTATACAAATTTACACACACCTTACACGTACTTACAGGCACTTACACGCACCTACATGAACGTACACGCACTAACACGCACTTATACGAACTTACACACACTTACACACATTTACACGCACTTACACGCACTTCCACATACTTACACGCAATTACACGTACGTATACACACTTACACACACTTCCACGTACTTACACGCACTTACACGTACTTTCATGCACTTACACGCACTTACACGAACTTACATGAACTTAAACCGTACATACATGCACTTAGACACACTTACATGCACTTACACGGACTTATACGCACTTACACAAACTTACACGTACTTACACGCACTTACACGTACTTACACGCACTTGCATACACTTAGACGCACTAACATGCACTTACACTCACTTGCACGCACTTACACAAAGTTACATGCACTTACACGTACTTACACACACTTATACGCACATATGAGCACTTACACGCACTTATACGCACTTACACGAACTTACACGCGTCTTACACGCACTTACACGGACTTACAGGCACTTACACGCACCTACACAAACGTACACGTACTAACACGTACTTACACAAACTTACATGCACTTACATGCATTTACATGCACTTACACGTACTTACACGCACTTACACGCACTTATACAAACTTATACGCACTTACACGCACTTGCACAAATGTACACGCACTTACACGCACTTACACCCACTTACACACACTTACACGCACTTGCACGCACTTACACGCACTTACACGCACTAACACGTACTTTCACGCACTTACACAAAATTACACGTACCTACACGCACTTACACGCTCTTACACATACTTACCCACACCTACACGCACGTAACCGCACTTACACGTACTTTTACGTACTTACATGCACTTACACGCACTTACACACACTTACACGCACTTACATGCACTTAAACGAACTTACACGAAATTACACACACTTAAACCACACTTACATGCACTTACACGCACTTACACGCACTTACATGCACTTACACGCACTTACATGAACGTAAACCATAGTTACACGTAAATACACACACTTACACGTACTTACACGTACTTATACACACTTACACATACTTACACGTACTTAATCGTACTTACACAAACTTACACGCACTTACACGCACTTACACGAACTTACAAACACTTAAACCACACTTACTCGCACTTGCACGCACTTACATGCACTTGTATGCACTAACACGCACTTACACGTACTTACACACACTTACATGCACTTACACACACTTACACGCACTTACACGCACTTACATGCACTTACTTGCACTTACACGTACTTACGTGCATTTATACATACTTACACACACTTACATCCACTTACACGAACTTACATTCACTTACACAAACTAACACGTACTTACACATACTTACACGCACTTACTTGCACTTACACGTACTTACGTGCATTTATACATACTTACACACACTTACATCCACTTACACGAACTTACATTCACTTACACAAACTAACACGTACTTACACATACTTACACGCACTTACTTGCACTTACACGTACTTACGTGCATTTATACATACTTACACACACTTACATGCACTTACTCTCACTTGCACGCACTTACATGCACTTGTATGCACTAACACGCACTTACACGTACTTACACACACTTACATGCACTTACACACACTTACACGCACTTACACGCACTTACATGCACTTACTCTCACTTACACGCACTTACACACACTTATACACACTTACACACACTTACACACACTTATACAAATTTACACAAAATTTCATCCACTGAACTGCACTCACACGCACTTACACGCACTTACACACACTTACACGCACTTACACGCACTTATACGCAGTTACATGCACTTACACACACTTACACAAACTTAAACCGTATTTATACGTACTTACACACACTTACACATACATACACGCACTTACTCGCACTTACACGCACTTACACAAACTTACACGTACTTACACGTACTTATACGTACTTACACGCACTTACTTGCACTTACACATACTTTCATATACTTACACGTACTTACATGCACTTACACACACTTATACACACTTACACAAACTTACACGCACTTACACGTACTTACGTGCATTTATACATACTTACACACACTTACACGCACTTATACAGACTTACATGCACTTACATGCACTTACACACACGTATACGCACTTACACGCACTTATAGCACTTACACACACTTACATCCACTTACACGAACTTATACGTACTTACACGCACTTACACTCACTTATACAAACTTAGACGTCACTTACACGCACTTACACGCACTTACATGTACTTACACGCACTTACTTGCACTTACACAAACGTACACCCACTTACACGTACTTACACATACTAACACGCACTTACACGTATTTACACGCACTAATACGCACTTACATGAACCTACACGTACTTACACACACTTTTACGCACTTACACGCACTAACACACAGTTACACGCATGTACACGCACTTACACGCACTTACACGCAATTACACGTACTTACACGCACTTACACACACTTACACGAGCTTACATGAAATTCCACACACTTACACGCACTGACACACACTTACACACACTTACATGCACTTACACAAACTTAAACCGCACTTACACGCACTTACACACACTTACATGCACTTATACACACTTATACGAATTTAAACCGCACTTATACACACTCACACACACTTACATGCACTTACACGCACTTACACACACTTACATGAACTTACACGTACTTACATGCACTTACTTGCACTTACACGTACTTACACAGACTTACACGTACTTACACGCACTTACACGCACTAACACGCACTTACACAAACGTTTACGCACTAACACGCACCTACACAAACTTCTACTGCATTTACACGCGTTTACACGCACCTACACGCACTTACATGCACTTACACGCACTTACACACACTTACATGAACTTACACGCTCTTACACGCACTTACACGTACTAACACGCACTTACACGCACTTACATGCACTTACACGTACTTAAACGCACTTACATGCACTTACACACGCTTATACGCACTTACACGCACTTACACACTCTTATATGCACTTACACACTCTTACACGCTCTTACATCCACTTACACGTACTCATATACACATACACGCACTTACACATACTTACACGCACTGACACGTACTTGCACATACCTACAGGAACGTACGCGCACTTACACGCAGTTACACGCACCTACATGCATTTACACACATGTACACGCGCTTACACGCATTTACAAGTACTTACATGCACTTACACGCACTTATACACACTTACATGCACTTACATGCACTTATACGCACTTACATGCACTTACGCGCACTTGCACGTACTTACACAAAGTTACACGCACTTACACGCACTTACACGTACATACGAGCACTTACACGCACTTACACGCACTTACGCGCACTTCCACGCACTTACACGCACTTACACAAACTTACACGCACTTACAC
>SZWC01005287.1:62176-74276 GCA_023375785.1 Penium margaritaceum
GTACACGCACTTACACGCATTTACACGTACTTACATGCACTTACACGCACTTATACACACTTACATGCACTTACATGCACTTATACGCACTTACATGCACTTACGCGCACTTGCACGTACTTACACAAAGTTACACGCACTTACACGCACTTACACGTACATACGAGCACTTACACGCACTTACACGCACTTACGCGCACTTCCACGCACTTCCACGCACTTAGACAAACTTACACGCACTTACACGTAATTACACGCACTTACACCAACTTCCACACACTTACACAAATTTACACGCACCTTACATGCACTTACAGGCACTTACACGCACCTTTATGAACAAAAACGCACTAACACGCACTTACACGAACTTACACGCACTTACACACATTTACACGCACTTACACACACTTACACATACTTACACGCAATTACACGCACGTACACGCACTTACACACACTTCCACGTACTTACACGCACTTACACGTACTTTCACGCACCTACACGGACTTACACGAACTTATACGAACTTAAACCGTACATACATGCACTCAGACACACTTACATGCACTTACACGGACTTATATGCACTTACACAAACTTACACGTACTTACACACACTTACACGTACTTACACGCACTTGCATGTACTTACACGCACTAACATGCACTTACACACACTTGCACGCACTTACACAAAGTTACACGCACTAACACGCACTTACACACACTTACACGCACATACGAGCACTTACAAACACTTATATGCACTTACACAAACTCACACGCGTCTTACACGCACTTACACGCACTTATAGGCACTTACACGCACCTACACAAACGTACACGTACTAACACATACATGCACTCTCATGCATTTACATGCACTTACACGTACTTACACGCACTTACACACAATTATACGCACTTACACGCACTTACACACACTTATACGAACTTATACGCACTTACATGCACTTGCACAAATATACACGCACTTACACGCACTTACACCCACTTACACACACTTACACGCACTTGCACGCACTTACACGCACTTACACGCACTAACACACACTTCCACGCACTTACACCAAATTACACGCACCTACACACACTTACATGCTCTTACACATACTTACCCACACTTACACACACTTAACCGCACTCACACATACTTTTACGTACTTACATGCACTTACACGCACTTACACACACTTACACGTACTTACATGCACTTACACAAACTTACACGAAATTACACACACTTAAACCACACTTACACGCACTTACAAGCACTCACACGTACTTACATGCACTTACACGCACTTACTTGAACGTAAACCGTACTTACACGTAATTACATACACTTACACGCACTTACACGTACTTACACGCACTTATACACACTTACACATACTTACACGTACTTAATCGTACTTACACAAACTTACACGCACTTACACGCACTTACACGAACTTACACACACTTGCACGCACTTGCACGCACTTACATGCACTTGTATGCACTAACACGTACTTACACGTACTTACACACACTCACATGCACTTACACACACGTACACGTACTTACACGCACTTACATGCACTTACACTCACTTAGACGCACTTACACACACTTATACACACTTACACATACTTACACAAATTTACACAAAATTACATCCAATAAACTGCACTCCCACACACTTACACGCACTTACACACACTTTAACGCACTTACACACACTTATACGCAGTTACATGCAATTACACACACTTACACAAACTTAAGCCGTACTTATACGCACTTACACACACTTACACATACGTACACGCACTTACACGTACTTACACGCACTTACACAAACTTACATGTACTTACACGTACTTATACGTACTTACACGCACTTACTTGCACTTACACATACTTTCATGTACTTACACGTACTTACATGCACTTACACACACTTACACACACTTACACAAACTAACACGTACATACACGCACTTACACGAACTTACGTTTATTTATACATACTTACACACACTTACACACACTTATACAGACTTACACATACTTACATGCACTTGCACACACGTATACGCACTTACATGCACTTATAGCACTTACACACACTTACACGCACTTACACGAACTTACACGTACTTACACGCACTTACACTCACTTACACAAACTTAAAGGTCACTTACACGCACTTACAGGCACTTACGTGCTCTTACACCCACTCACGCGCACTAACACGCACTTAGACGCACTTACACATACTTAAACGTACTTATACGCACTTACACATACTTACACGTACTTACACGCACTTACATTTACTTACATGTACTTATACGCACTTACACGCACTTAGACGCATGTATACATACTTACATGCACTTACACGTACTTACACGCACTTACACGCACCTACACATACCTACACACACTTAAACACACTTACACGCACTTACACGCACTTGCACGCACTTTCACACACTTACATGCACTAAAATACACTCTTACATGCACTTGCACACACATACACGCACTTATACGCACTTATACACACTTACACGTACTTACATGTACTTACACGCACTTTCACGTACTCACACACACTTACACGCAGTTACACGCTCTTACACGCACTCACATGTACTAATACGCGCTTACACGCACTTACACGTACTTACACACACTTACACGTACGTACATGCACTTACACGCACTTACACGCACCTACACATACTTACACACACTTAAACACACTTACACGCACTTACACGTACTTACACGTACTTACACACACTTACACGTACGTACATGCACTTACACGCACTTACACGCACCTACACATACTTACACACACTTAAACACACTTACACGCACTTACACGTACTTACACGTACTTACACACACTTACACGCACTTACACGCACTTGCACGCACTTTCACACACTTACATGCACTAAAATACACTCTTACATGCACTTGCACACACATACACGCACTTATACGCACTTATACACACTTACACGTACTTACATGCACTTACACGCACTTTCACGTACTCACACACACTTACATGCAGTTACACGCTCTTACACGCACTCACATGTACTAATACGCGCTTACACGCACTTACACGTACTTACACACACTAACATGTACTTACACACACTTACACGTACGTACATGCACTTACACGCACTTACATGCACCTACACACACTTACACAAACTTACACGCAGTTACACATACTTACACGTACTTATACAAACTTACATTCACTCACACAAACTAACACGTACTTACACGCACTTACACGCACTTATACACACTTACATCCATACTCACACTTACACGCACTTACACGCACTTACATGCACTTACTCACACTTACACGCACTTACACACACTTACACACACTTACACGAACTTACATTCACTTACACAAACTTACACGGACTTACACGCACTTACACACACTTACACGCACTTACACACACTTACATGCACGTACACACACTTACACACACTTACACGCACTTAGACGCACTTACACGTACTTGCATGCACTTACACGTACTTATACGTAGTTACACGCACTGATACGCACTTACATGGATTTACACGTACTTGTACATACTTACATGTACTTACACGCACTTACACGTACTTACACGTACTTACACACACTTACACGCACTTACACGCACTTACATGTACTTACACGCACTTACACGCACTTAAACAAAGTTGCACACACTTACACGCACTTGCACGAACGTACACGCACTTAGACGCACTTACACCCACTTACACACACTTACACGCACTTACACGTACTTACACGTACTTACACACACTTACACGCACTGACACGCACTTCCACGCACTTACACACACAAAGTTACACGCACCTAAACGCACTTACACGCACTTACACGCACTTGCACATACTTACACGCACTTACACACGCTTACACGTACTTATACGTACTATACCGCACTTACACGCACTTATACACACTTATACGCACTTACATGCACTTACACAAACTTACACAAAATTACACACACTTAAACCACACTTACACGCACTTACACACACTTACACGTACTTACATGCACTTACACGCACTTACATGAACATCAACCGTACTTACACGTACTTACACACACTTACAAGCACTTATATATACTTACACGCACTTATACGCACTTACACGCACTTACACGTACTTACTCGCACTTACACAAACTTACACATACTTTCACGCACTTACACAAACTTACACGCACTTAAAAACACTTACACACACTTGCACGCACTTACATGCACTTATATGCACTAACACACACTTACACATACTTACACACACTTACACGCACTTGCACACACTTACACGCACTTACACACACTTTCATGCACTTACATGTACTTACACGCACTTACACGCACTTACACACACTTACACACACTTATACGCACTTACACACACTTACACAAATTTACACAAAATTTCATCCCTTTAACTGCACTCACACGGACTTACACGTACTGACACACACTTACATGCACTTATATGCACTTATACGCAATTACATGCACGTACACGCACTTACACAAACTTAAACCGCACTTATATGCACTTACACACTTACACATACTTACACGCACTTACACGCACTTACACGCACTTACATGAACTTACACGTACTTTCATGTACTTACACACTTACACATACTTACACACTTACACATACTTACACATACTTACACGCACTTACACGCACTTACATGCACTTACTTGCACTTACACATACTTTCATGTACTTACACGTACTTACATGCACCTACATGCACTTATACACACTTACACAAACATACACGCACTTATACGTACTTACACACACTTATACGTATTTACACATACTTATACGCACTTACACACACTTATACATACTTACTATCACTTACACGTACTTACATACAGGTATATGGACTTACACATACTTTTAGCACTTACACACACCTACACGCACTTACACGAACTTACACGTACTTACACGCACTTACACTCACTTTTACGAACTTAAACCGCACTTACACGCACTTACATGCACTTACATTCTCTTACACGTACTCATGCACACTAACACACACATAGACGCACTTACACATACTTAAACGCACTTATATGCACTTACATGCACTTACACATACTTATACGCACTTACACGAACTTACACGCACTTAGACGCATGTACACAAACTTACATACACTTACATGTACTTACAAGCACTTACAAGAACCTACACACACCTACACGTACTTACACGCACTTACACATACTTACACATACTTATACACACTTACACACACTTACATGCACTAAAACACACTCTTACAGACACTTGCACATACTTACACATACTTATACGCACTTACACACACTTACACGTACTTACACGTACTCATACACACTTACACACACTTACATGCACTTACACAAACTTACATAAGATTACACCCACTTAAACTGCACTTACACACACTTATATGCACTTACACATACTTACAGATACTTACACGCACTTACACTCACTTACCTGCACTTACACAAACTTGAACTACACTTATACACACTTACACGCAATTACACGAACTTAAACTGCACTTATACACACTTATATGCAGTTACACGCTCTTACACGCACTCACACATTCTAACACGTGCTTACACACACCTACACGCACTTACACATACTTACATGCACTTACACACACTTACATGTACGTACATGCACTAACACACACTTACATGCACTTATACACACTTACACACACTTACACGCACTTACACGTTCTTACACGCACTTATACGCACTTAGACACACTGATACGCACTTACACGAACTTACATTCACTTACACAAACTAACACGTACTTACACACACTTACACATAATTACACACACTTACACTCATACTCGCACTTACACGCACTTACACGCACTTACTCAAACTTATACGCACTTAGACGCACTTATACGCACTTATACACACTTACATACACTTACACGTACTTACATGCACTTACACGCACTTACACGTACTTACACACACTGATACGCACTTACACACACTTACACGTACTTATACATTCTAATTTGCACTTACACGTACTTATACACACTTACATGCACTTACACACACTTACACGCACTTACATGCACTTACACATGCTTACACGCACTTACACGCACTTACAGGAACTTACACACACTTACACAAACTTACACATACTTACACGTACTTACACGCACTTATACACAGTTACACGTACTTACATACACTTACACGCACTTACACGCACTTACACGTACTTACACGCACTTATACGTACTTATATGCTCTTACACACTCTTACACGACCTTGCACGTACTTCCACATACTTACACACACTTACACACACTTACACGTATTTATACGCATTTACATGCACTTTCACAAACTTACACGTACTTACACACACTTACACACACTTACTCACACTGACATGTACGTACACATACTTACATGCACGTCCACACACTTACACATACTTACACGTACTCACACACACTCACACATACTTACACGCACTTATACACACTTACATAAACTAACATACACTTACACACACGTACACGAACTGACATGCACTTACACGTGTTTACATGCACTTACACACACTTACACACACTTACACGCACTTACACACACTTACACACACTTACACATACTTACACGTACTTACACGCACTTATACACAGTTACACGTACTTACATACACTTACACGCACTTACACGCACTTACACGTACTTACACGCACTTATACGTACTTATATGCTCTTACACACTCTTACACGACCTTGCACGTACTTCCACATACTTACACACACTTACACACACTTACACGTATTTATACGCATTTACATGCACTTTCACAAACTTACACGTACTTACACACACTTACACACACTTACTCACACTGACATGTACGTATACATACTTACATGCACGTCCACACACTTACACATACTTACACGTACTCACACACACTCACACATACTTACACGCACTTATACACACTTACATAAACTAACATACACTTACACACACGTACACGAACTGACATGCACTTACACGTGTTTACATGCACTTACACACACTTACACACACTTACACGCACTTACACGCACTTACATGCAGTTACACACACTTACATGATCTTACCCACACTTTCAAGCACTTACACACTTCTACATACACTTACACATACTAACACGTACTAACATGCTTTTATACACCCTTACACACACGTACACGAACTTACACGCACTTTCACGCACTTACACACACTTGTACGCAATTACACGCAATTACACGAACTTACACGTACTTAAACCACACTTATACGCACTTACACGCACTTACATGCACTTACACCCACTTACACGCACTTAGATGCACTTACACGTACTTACATGCACTTATACATACTTATACACACTTACACATACTTACACGCACTTACACGCACCTACATGTACCTTCATGTACTTACACGCACTTACACACACTTACACACACTTACACGCACTTACACACACACATACACACACTGACACACACTTACATGCACTTGTACGCACTTATACGTACTTACACGCACTTACATGTACTTACACACACTTAGTCGTACTTACACTCACTTACATGCACTTACACGTACTTCCACGCACTTATCCGAACTTACACAAAATAACACCCACTTAAACTACAGTTACACATACTTCACACTTAGACGCACTTACATGCACTTACATACACTTACACGAACTTACACGCACGTACATGTACTTATACGTACTTACACGCATTTACACATACTTACACGCACTTACACGCACTTATACATACTTACACGCACTTACACGTACTTATTCGAACTTAAACTACACTTACACACACTAACACGCACTTATACGCACTTGTACGCAAATACACGTACTTTTGATACTTACACACACTTACACACACTTACACGACTTTATACGTACTTACACGTACGTACACTCACTTAAACGAACTTAAACCGCACTTACACGCACTTACATGCATTTACACGCCCTTACACACACTCACACGTACTAACACGCACTTAGATGCACTTACACATACTTACACGTACTCATACGCACTTACATGCACTTACACGTACTTACACGCACTTACACGCACTTACACGTACTTAGACGCGTGTATACACACTTACACGCACTTACACGCACTTACATGCACTTACACACACCTACACACACCCACACGCACTTACACACACTTACACGTACTTACACGCACTTACACGTAATTACATACACTTATATGCACTAAAATACACTCTTACACGCTTTTGCACACACTTACACGCACTTATACATACTTACACACACTTACACGTAATTAAACACACTTACACGCACTCACACGCACTTACATGCACATACACGCACTTACACCCACTTACACAAACTTACACAAGATTACACCCACTTAAACTACACGTACACGCACATATACGCACTTACACGTACCTACACATACTTACACGCACTTACACGCACTAACCTGCACTTACACGAACTTAAACCACACATACACGCACTTACCCGCACTTACACACACTTACATGAACTTAAACTGCACTTACACACACTTACATGCACTTACATGCTCTTACACGCACTCACACGCACTAACACGCACTTACACACACTTACACGTACGTACACACACTTACATGCACTTATACACACTTGTACATACTTACATGCACTTGCACGCACTTACACACACTTGCACAGACTTACACGTACTTATACGCACTTACACATACTTTCACGCACTTATACGCACTTACACACACTTACAGCACTTACACAAACTTACATTCACTTATACAAACTAACACGTACTTACTCGCACTTATATGCACTTACACACACTTACACCCATACTCGTACTTACACGCACTTACATGAACTTACATGCACTTACACGCACTTACACGCACTTACACGCACTTACACGTACTTACACCTACTTACACGAACTTACATTCACTTACATAAACTTACTCGTACTTACACGTACTTACACTCACTTACACGTACTTACACGCACTTACAGGCACTTATACGCACTTACTCGTACTTACACGCACTTACACGCACTTACACGTACTTATACGCACTTACACGCACTTACATGCACTTACATGCACTGATACGGCCTTACACGCACTTACACGTACTTATACATATTTACACACATTTACATGCACTTACACGTACTTATACACACTTTCACGCCCTTACACGCACTTACATGTACTTACACCCACTTACACGCACTTACAGGAACTTACACACACTTATACAAACTTACACATACTTACACACACTTATACGTACTTACACGCACTTACACATACTTACACACACTTACACGCACTTACACGTACTTGCACGCACTTATACGCACTTATATGCACTTATACGCTCTTACACGCTCTTACACGACCTTACACGCACTCCCATGTACTTATACGTACTTACACACACTTGGATGTACGTACACGTATTTATACGCACTTACACAAACTTACACGTACTTACACACACTTCCACGCACTTACATGCACTGACACGTACGTATACACACTTACATGTACTTACACGTACTTACATATACTTACACGCACTCACACGTACTCACACATACATACACGCACTTATACACACTTACACGCACTTACACACACTTACACACACTTACACACACTTATACACACTTACACGTACTTACATGTACTTACATGTACTTATATACACTTACACACACTTACACACACTTACATACAGTTACACACACTTACATGCTCTTACACGCACTTACACGTACTTACACGTACACATACACGCTTACACGCACTTACACGCACTTACATGCACTTACACGTACACACACGCACTTACACGCACTTACATGCACTTACATGCACTTACACGCACTTACACGCACTTACACGTACTTACACACACTTGTATGCACTTACACGTAATTATACGAACTTACACATACTTAAACCACATTTATACGCACGTACAGGCACTTACACGCACTTACATGCACTTACACACACTTAGACACACTTACACATACTAACATGCACTTATACGCACTTATACACACTTACACGCACTTACACGCACTTACACGTACTTACACGCACTTACACGTACCTACACGTACCTACATGCACTTACACGCACTTACACGCACTTACACGTACTTACATGCACTTACACACACATACACACACTAACACGCACTTACACGTACTTGCACGCACTTATACGTACTTACACACGCTTACACATACTTACACGCACTTCGTCTCACTTACACTCACTTACATGCACTTACACGCAAGTATACACACTTACACAAACTTACACAAAATAACACCCACTTAAACTGCACTTACACGTACTTACACGCACTTAGACGCACTTACATGCACTTACATGCACTTACATGCACTTACACGCACTTACACGTACTTACTTGCACTTAGACGTACTTACATGTACTTACACATACTACACGTACTTACACGCACTTATACATACTTCCACAAACTTACACGCACTTACACGCACTTACACATACTTAAATGCACTTATACATACTTACACGCACTTACACATACTTTCATGCACTTACACACACTTACACGTACTCACCCGAACTTAAACTGTACTTAGATGTACTTACACGGACTTACACGCACTTACACGTGCTTACATTCACTTACACGCAAGTACACGCACTTACATGAACTTACACAAACTTACATACACTTACACTCACTTACACGAACGCAGACCGTGCTTACACGCACTTACATGCACTTACATGCTCTTGTACGCACTTATACGCTTTTATACGTACTAACACGTACTTACACGCACTTACACGCACTTACACGCACTTACACGCACTTACATGCACTTACACACACATATACCTACTTACACACACTTACACGTACTTATACGCACTTACACGCACTTACACGCACTTACACGCACTTACACGCCCTTACACGTACTTACATGTACTTACACCCACTTACACGCACTTACAGGAACTTACACACACTTACACAAACTTACATTCACTTACACGAGTTTACACGTACTTACACGCACTTACACACACTTACACGTACTTACACGTACTTACACGTACTTCCACGTACTTATACTTACTTAAACTTACACGCACTTCCATGTACTTACACACACTTACACGCACTTTCACGCACTTACACACACTTACCCTCACGTACACACAGTTACACGCACTTACATGCACTTACACACACTTACACATACTTTCATGCCCTTTCATATACTTACACGTACTTACACGTACTTGCACGCACTTATACGCACTTACACGCACTTATACGTACTTACACGAACTTACACACACTCACATGCACTTACACATACTTATTCGTACTTACACGCACTTACACACTCGTATACGCTCTTATACCACCTTACACACACTTACACATACTTATAGACACTTACACGCACTTACACTCACTTACACGCACTTACATGCATTTAAATGCACTTACATGCACTGATACGCACTTACACATACTTACACGTACTTACACACACTTACACGCAGTTACATGCACTTACATGAACTTACACACACTTACATACACTTATATACACTTGTACGCACTTACATGCACTTACACGGACTTCCACACTCTTACACGCTCTTCCACCACCTTACACGCACTTACACATACTTACGCACACTCACACGCACTCACACGCACTTACACGCACTTACACACACTTACACACACTTACACACACTTACACACACTTACACGCACTTACACACACTTACACACTTTTACACACACTTAGATGCA
>SZWC01005287.1:84907-137747 GCA_023375785.1 Penium margaritaceum
CACTTACACACACTTACACACACTTACACACACTTACACGCACTTAAATGCACTTACACGCACTTACAGGAACTTACACGCACTTACACGAACTTACACGTACTTTCACGCACTTATATGCACGTACACGCACTTACACGTACGTACACGCAGTTATACGTACTTAAATGAACTTACACATACTTACACACCATTTCTTGCACTTACACACACTTACACACACTTACACGTACTTACATGCAATTACACGCACTTACACACGCTTACACAAACGTACATGTACTTACACGCTCTTACACCTACTTACACGCACTTATGCATACTTACATGCACTTACATGCACTTACACATACTTACACGCTCTCACACGCTCTTACACGACCTTACACACACTTACACATACTTAAACGCACTTACACACACTTAGACGCACTTAGACACACTTAGACGCACTTACACACACTTCCACGCACTTACACATACTTACACGCACTTATACGCACTTACACGCACTTACACACACTTACATGAACTTACACAAAACTACACCCACTTTAACTGTAGTTACATGCACCTACATTCACTTACACGAACTTACACATACTTCCACGCACTTACACGCACTTACACACACTTACATGAATTTAAACTGCACTTACACGTACTTACATGTACTTACACGCACTTACATGCACTTACACGCACTTACACACACTTACATGAATTTAAACTGCACTTACACGTACTTACATGTACTTACACGCACTTACATGCACTTACTTGCACTTTTAGCACTTACACGCACTTACATGCACTTACACGCACATACACATACATACACACACTTACACGCACTTACACATACTTACACGTACTTACACGCACTTACACTCACTTATACGAACTTAAACTGCACTTACACACACTTACATGCACGTACACGCTCTTACACGTACTCACAGGCACTAACACGCACTTTCACGCACTTATATACATTTACACACACTTACACGCCCTTACATGCACTTACACGCACTTACACATACTTACAAGCACTTACACGCACGTACACCTACTTACACGTACTAACACGCACTTACACACACTTACACGAACTTACATTCACTTACACAAACTAACACGTACTTACACACACTTACACGTACACACACGTACTTATATGTACTTATAGCACTTTCATGTACTTACACACACTTGCACGCACTTACACATACTTACACACACTTACACGTACTTACACGGACTTACACGCACTTATACGCACTTACACGAACTTACATTCACTTACACGAACTTACACATACTTACACGTACTTACACACACTTACACATACTTACACGCACTTACAGGCACTTACACGCACTTACACATACTTACACGTACTTACACACACGTACACGCACTTACACGTACTTATACACACTTACACGCACTTACACGCACTTACACGCACTTACACGCACTTACACGCACTTACACGCACTTACACGCACTTACACGCACTTACACGCACTTACACGCACTTACACGCACTTACACGCACTTACACGCACTTACACATACTTACACGCACTTACATGCACTTACACGCACTTACACATACTTACACGTACTTACACACACTTACACACACTTCCATGTACTTACACGTACTTATACAGACTAACATGCACTTACACACACTTACACGTACTTATACATACTTACATGTACTTACACACACGTACACGCACTTACACGTACTTATACACACTTACACGCACTTACACGCACTTACACGCACTTACACACACTTACACGCACTTACAGGAACGTACACGTAATTACACAAACTAACACGTACTTACACGCGCTTACACGTACTTACACGCACTAACATGCACGTACACGCAGTTACATGCAATTACACGCACTTACACGTACTTATACATACTTACACGCACTTATACACACTTACACGTACTTACACGCACTTACACGCACTTACACATACTTACACGCACTTACACACACTTACACAAACTTACAGGCACTTACACATACGTATACGCACATACACACACTTACCTTCACTCACACGCACTTACACGCACTTACACGCTCTTACACACTCTGATACGACCTTACACGTACTTACACATAATCACATGCACTTACACGTACTTACACACACTTACACACACTTACACTCATTTACACATACTTATGTAAACGTACATACAATTACACGTACTGACACGCACTTACACACACTTACACGCACTTGTACAAACTTACACATACTTACATGCACTTACACACACTTACACGCACTTACACACATTTACAAATACTTACATGCACGTAAACGCACTTACATGCACTTACACGCACTTACATGCACTTATACACACTTACACGCACTTATACGCTTTTACACACACTTACACATACTAACACGCACTTACACATACTTACACGTACTTATACGTACTTACACACACTTACACATACTTATACACACTTACACGCACTTACACATATGTGTACGTACTTACACGCACTTACACGAACTTACATACACTTAAATCACACTTACATGCACTTACATGCACTTACACGCACTTACATGTACTTACACATACTTACACATACTTACACACACTTACACACACTTACATGTACTTACACGCACTTAAACACACATACACGCACTTACACACACTTATATGCACTCACATGCACTTACACACACTTACACGCACCTACACGTACCTACACGCACTTACACGCACTTACATGCACTTACACGTACTTACACACACTTACACACACTTACACACACACATACACACATTAACACGTACTTGCACGCACTTACACACACTTACTCGTACTTACACATACCTACGCGTACTTACGCGTACTTAGTTGTACTTACACTCACTTACACGCACTTAGACGCACTTACACGCTTTTGTACGAACTTACACAAAATTACACCCACTTAAACTGCACTTACACGCACTTTCAGACACTTAGACACGCTTATACATACTTATACGCACTTACACGCACTTACACGCACTTCCACGAACCTAAACCGTACTTACACGCACTTACACACACTTACACAAACGTACACGCACTTATACGCAGTTACACGCACTTACACAAACGTACACGTACTTACAAGCACTTACACGCACTTACACGCACTTACTCGCACGTACGTGCACTTACTCATCCTTACACGGACTTACACACATTTACACGCACTTATACACACTTACACGCACTTACACGCACTTCTACATACTAACATGCACTTACACGAACTTACTCATACCTACACCACACGTACATGCACTTACACATACTTACACGTACGTATACGCACTTACACGCACTTACACGCACTTAGACGCACTTACACGCACTTACACGCACTTACGTGCACTTACACACACTTACACGCACTTACACATACTTACACGCACTTACATGCACTTACACACACTTACACACACTTACACATGCGTACACGCACCTACACATACTTAGACACACTTACATGCACTTATACGCACTTACACGCACTTACACACACTTACATGCACTAACCTGCACTTATAAGCACTTGCACACACTTACACGTACTTATACGCACTTACACGCACTTACACATACTTCCATACACTTTCACATACTTACATACACTTACATACACTTACACGCACATACACGTACTTACACGCACTTATACGCACTTACACAGACTTAAACTGCACTTACACGCACATATACACACGTATACACACTTACACACACTTACACGCACTCACATGCACTCACAGAAGCTTTAACCGCATTTACAAGCCATTACACACACTTACACGCACTTACATGCACTTACAAGCATTTACACGTACTTACACAAACTTACACGTACTTACACGTACTTACACGCACTTACACGTACTTATACGCACTTACACACACTTACACACACTTACACACACTTACACGTACTTACACGTACTTACACGCACTTACACGTACTTATACACACTTACACGTACTTACACGTACTTACACGTACCTACACGCACTTACATGCACTTACACGCACTTACAAGTACTTATAAGTACTTACACATACTTACACGTACTTATACGCTTTTACATACACTTACACGCAATAACACGCACTTACATGCACTTAGACGCACTTATACGCACTTATATGTAATTATACGCACTTACATGCACGTACACACACTTACATACACTTATACGTACTAACACACACTTACACGTATCAACACTACACTTATACGCACTTACACACACTTGCACGCACTTATACGCACTTACACTTACTTATACGCACTTATACGCACTTATACGCACTTACACGCACTTACATGCACTTACATGTACTTAGACGCACTTACACATACTTACACGTACTTACACGCACTTACACGCACGTACACGCACTTACACGCACTTACACGCACTTATACGTACCTAGACGCACTTATATGCACTTACACACACTTACATGCACGTACTTATACACACTTACACAAACGTACATTCACTTACACATACGTACACGTAATTACATGCACTTACACGCACTTACACGTACTTACACGCATTTACACACACTTTTATGCACTTACACGCACTTACACATACTTACACGTACTTACACGTACTTATACTCACTAACACGCACTTACACGAACTGACTGTCACTTAGACGAACTTACACGTACTTACGCATACTTACACGTACTTACACATACTTACACGGACTTACACGCACTTACACACACTTACACGCATTTACACGAACTTACACGCACTTACACGTATGTACACGCACTTACATGTACTTACATGCACTTATACGCACTTACACGTGCTTACACGCACTTACACGCACTTATATGCAGTTACACGCACTTACACGCACTTACACGTACTTACACGTACTTACACGCACTTACACGTACTTATACGCACTTACACATACTTACACGTACTTACACGCACTTACACGCACGTACACGCACTTACACGCACTTACACGCACTTACACGAACTTACACGCACTTACACGTATGTACACGCACTTACATGTACTTACATGCACTTATACGCACTTACACGTGCTTACACGCACATACACGCACTTATATGCACTCACATGCACTTACTTGCACTAACAAATACTTACACGTACTTATAGGCACTTAAACGAACTTACACACACTTACACGCACTTACACGCACGTTACCTACTTACACACACTCACAGGAACTTACATGCACTTACACAAACTTACACGTACGTATACGCACTTACACACACTTACACGCACTTACACGTGCTTTCTTGCACTTACACGCATTTACACGCACTTTCACGCACTTATAAGTACTTACACGCACTTACACACACTTATACGAACTTACACGCATTTACACACACTTACACGCACTTACATGCACTAACGCATACTTACACGCATTTACACGCATTAATACACACTTACACAAACTTACACGCATTTACACACACTTACACGCAAGTACACACACTTACATGCACTTACACGCACTTATACATATGTACACGCACTCACACGCACTTACACACACTTACACGTACTTATACATACTTACACACACTTACACATACTTACACGCACTTACACGCACTTACATGCATTAACACGCACTTACACACACTTATACGTACTTACACATACTTACACGCACTTACATACACTTACATGCATTTACATGCACTTATACATACTTACACGCACTTATACACACTGTCACTCACTTTTAGCACTTACACACACTTGCACGCACTTACACAAATGTACACGTACTTACACACATTTACACTTACTTACACGAACTTAAACCGCACATACACGCACTTGTATGCCCTTACGAGCTCTTACATGCACTCACACGCACTAACACGCACTTACACACACGTACACGCACTTTCATGCACTTACACACACTTATACACACTTACACGTACTTTTACACACACACACTTATACGCACTTACACGCACTTACATGCACTTTCACACACTTACACGAACTTACATTCACTTACATAAACTTACACATACTTACATGTACGTACACACACTTACATGCACTTACACGCATTTACACACACTTATACATACTTACACGTACTTACACGCACTTACATGTACTTACACGCACTTACACGAACTGACAGTCACTTACTCAAACTTACACCTACTCACACGTACTTACACGTACTTACACGTACTTACACGCACGTACACACACTTAAACACACTTACACATACTTACGCGTACTTACACATACTTGCACGCACTTATACGCACTTACACGCACTTACACATACTTACGCACACTTTCACACATTTACACGTACTTACACACACTTACACGCACTTACATGTACTTACTTGTACTTACACGTACTTGCACATACTTACATGCACTTACACGCACTTTCACGCACTTACACGCACTTACATGCACTTACACGCATTTATACGCACTTACACACACTCACAGGAACTTACATGCACTTACACGAACTCACACGTACTTATAAGCACTTACACACACTTACACGCACTTACACGCACGTTCTTGCACTTACACATACTTAAACGCACTTACACGCACTTACACAAACTTACACGCATTTACACACACTTTCATGCACATACACGCACTTACACACACTGACATGTACTTACATACACTTACACACACTTACACATACTTACACATACTTACACGCACTCACACGTACTCACATGCACTTACACGCACTTACACGCATTAATACACACTTATACACACTTACACGTACTTACACACACTTATACGTACTTACATATACTAACACACACTTACACATACTTATACACACTTACACGTACTTGCACGCACTTACACACACTTACATGCACTCACATGCACTTACATGCACTTACACGTACTTACACACACTTACACGCTTTTACACGCACTAATATACACGTACACACACTTACACACACTTACACACACTTATACACACTTACACTTACACGCACTTACATGCACTTACACGCACTTACACGCACTTACACGTACTTACACGCACTTACACGCACTTACACGTACTTACACGCACTTACACGCACTTACACGTACTTACACGCACTTACACGCACTTACACGTACTTACACGCACTTACACGCACTTACACGTACTTACACACACTTACACGCTTTTACACGCACTAATATACACGTACACACACTTACACACACTTACACACACTTATACACACTTACACTTACACGCACTTACATGCACTTACACATACGTATACACATTTATACGCACTTATATGCACTTACACAAACTTACACGCACTTAAACCACACTTACATGCACTTACATGCACTTACACGCACTTAAACGCACTTATACACACTTATATGTACTTACACACACTTACAAGCACCCACATGCACCTACACACACTTACACGTACTTACATGCTCTTACATGCACTTACAGATACTTACATGCACTAACACGCATTTATACGTATAGGCGCACACTTACATGCACTTATACGCACTTACATATACTTACACACACTTACACACACATACACACACTTACACGTACTTACACGTACTTACACGAACATACACAAAGTTACATCCACTTAAACTGCACTTATACGTACTTACACGTACATAAACACACTTACATGCACTTACACGCACTTACACGCACTTACACAAACTTAAACCGCACTTACACGCACTTACACACACGTACAAGCACTTACAGCCACTTACATGCACTTACACGCACTTACACGAACTTACACATACTTACACACACTTATACGCACTTACATCCACTTACACACACTTATACGCACTTACACACACTTACATGTACTTACACGTACTTACACGCACTTACTTGCACTTACACGCACTTACACCCACTTACACGCACTTACACGCACTTACACGCACTTACACGCGCTTACATGCACTTACACGTACTTACACGCACTTACTTGCACTTACACGTACTTACACGCACTTAGACACACTTCTACGTACTTATACGCACTTACACGCACTTACACGTACTTACACGCACTTACACGCACTTACACGTACTTACACGCACTTACACGCATGTACTTTCTTGCACTTACACGCACTTACACGCACTTACATGCACTTACATGTACTTACACACACTTACACACACTTACATACACTTACACAATCTTACACGTACTTACACGCACTTACATACACTTACACGAACTTACATGCACTTACACGCACTTACACATACTTTTACACACTTACACGCACTTATACGCACTTATACGCACATACATGCTCTCACACGCTCTTGCACGCTCTTACACGCACTTATTCATACTTACATGCACTTACATGCACTTACACGCACTTACACGTACTTTCACGCATTTACACGCACTTACACAAACTTACATGCATTTACATGCACTTACACACACTTACACGCACTTACACATACTGACACACACTTACACGCACTTACACGCACTTTTACATACTTACACGTACTCACCCGTACTCACACATACTTACACGCACTTACACGCACTTACACGCACGTATACGCCCTTCCATGCACTTATTCATACTTACATGTACTTACACATACTTACACGCACTTACACGCACTTATATGCAGTTACACGCACTTACATGCACTTACACGTACTTACATACACTTACACGCACTTACATGCACTTACACGCATTTGCACACACTTACACACACTTATACGCTTTTACACACACCTATACCCACTAACACGCACTTACACCCACTTACAGGCACTTACATGCACTTACACGCACTTTTACGCACTTACACATAGGCATGAGAATCCGGATATATTCATCCCTTTTTGGAGGTATCCGCAATCCGGATATATTCACCATTCAGGTATCCACTATCCGGATAGATGCCTCGAATATCCGGATACTTACAGATACTTGCCGATACTTGCACTATCCGGAAAGTTCAACGGATAGAATACAGATACATCCGAATACTTGTATGGATACCAGCGGATAGCTCCGGATACTCACGGACACCTTCAGAAAAAGCCACATATCTCCAGCTGATATCCACATCCGGATACATCCGGATGTATCCGGATATCCTTTTAAGTTGTTTTCCAGGTATTATCCGCTATCCAGATACTAGACGGATAGTGCGGATACCCCGGATAGCAGATATTGTTTTCTCATGCATACGTATACGCACTTTCACGATCTTTCACACACTTCAAACACACTTACACGCACTTACATGCACTTACATACGCTTTCACGCACTTACACGCACTTAGATGCACGTACACACACTTAGATGTACTTACACGTACTTACATACACTTACACGCACTTACACGCACTTACACACACTTACATGAACTTACACAAAACTACACCCACTTGAACTGCACTTACACGCACCTATACACACTTACACGCACTTACACATACGTACACGCACTTACACGCACTTACACACACTTACATGAATTTAAACTGCACTTACACACACTTACATGCACTTACATGCACATACATGCACTTACACGCACTTACACGCACTTACACGCACTTACACGCACTTACACGCACTTACACGTACTTACACGCACTTACACGCACTTACACATACTTACACGTACTTACACGTACTTACACTCACTTACATGAACTTAAACTGCACTTACACACATTTACATGCACTTACACGCTCTTACACGTACTCACACGTACTAACAAATACTTACACGCACTTATACATACATACATACACTTAAATGCACTTACACGCACTTACACGCACTTACACATACTTACACGCACGTACACACACTTACACATACTTTCACACACTTACACGTACTTACACACACTTACACAAACTTACATTCACTTACACAAACTAACACATACTTACACGCACTTATACGTACTTACACACACTTACATGTACTTACACGCACTTTCATGCACTTACACATACTTACACGCTCTTACACACACTTACACGCACTTACACGCACTTACACACACTTATACGCACTTACACGCACTTACACGAACTTACATTCGCTTACACAAACTTACACATACTTATACGTACTTACACACTTACACGTACTTACACGCACGTACATGCACTTACATGCACATACACGTACTTACATGTACTTACACACACTTACACATACTTCCATGCACTTACACGTACGTACACACACTAACATGCACTTGCACACACTTACACGTACTTATACGTACTTACATGTACTTACACACACGTACACGTACTTATACACACTTATACACACTTACACACACTTACATATGCTTGCATGCACTTACACGCACTTACACGCACTTACAGGAACTTACACGTACTTACGCAAACTAACACATACTTACACACGCTTACACGTACTTGCACGTACTTACATGCACGTACACACAGTTACACGCACTTACACGCACTTACACGCACCTACACGTACTTACACATGCTTACACACATTTTCTTACACTTCCACGTACTTACATGCACTTACACGTACTTACACGCACTTACACGTACTTATGCGCACTTACACAAACTTACAGGCACTTACACGCACATACATGCATATACACACACTTACATGCACTTACACGCACTTACACGCACTTACACACACTTACATACTCTTACACGCTCTGATACGACCTTACACGCACTTACACATAATTACATGCACTGACAGTTACTTGCATGCACTTACACACACTTACACGCATTTACACGTACTTACACAAACGTACACGCACTCACACATACTGACACGCACTTACACACACTTACACGTACTTCTACAGTCTTACACCTACTTACACTTATACACACGTACACGCACTTACACGTACTTACACGCACTTACATGCACTTACACGCACTTACAAGCACCTACACGCACTTACATGCACTTACACACACTTACACATACTTGTACGCTTTTACACACACTTACACGCACTACCACGCACTAACACATACTTACACATACTTACACGCACTTTCACGCACTTACACGTACTTACATGCACTTACACGCACTTACACATACTTGTACGTACTTACACGCACTTACACAAACTAACACACACTTAAACCGCACTTACACGCACTTACATGCACTTACACGCACTTACATGCACTTACACGTACTTACACATACTTACACACACTTACACACACTTACATGCACTTACACACACTTAAACGCACTTACATGCACTAAGACATACATATACGTACTTACATGCACTTACACACACTTATACACACCTACACGCACCTACACACACTTACACGCACTTACATGTACTTACATGTACTTACATACACTTACATACACATACACGCACTAACACATACTTGCACGCACTTACACACACTTACACGTACTTACATGCACTTACGCGCACTTACGCGTACTTAGTTGCACTAACACTCACTTACACGTTCTTATACGCACTTACACGCACTTATACAAACTCACACGAAATTACACCCACTTAAACTGCACCTACACGCACTTACACGCACTTTGACGCACGTATACACACTTACACACACTTACACACACTTACACGTACTTCTACAAACTTAAACCGTACTTACACGCACTTATACACACTTATATGCCCTTATACGCACTCACACGTAGTTACACGCACTTACATGAACTTACACGTACTTACACGCACTTACATGTACTTACAGGCACTTACTCGCACTTACGTGTACTTACACACACTTACACGTACTTACACACACTTACACGCACTTACACACATACTTATATGCACTTATATGCACTTACATGTACTTACACGTACTTATATGTACTTATACACACTTAGGTGCTTTTGTACACACTTATACACACTAAAAGACACTTACACGCACTTATACGCACTTACACGCACTTACACGTACTTACAGACACTTACACGTACTTACACATGCTTACACGAACTTACACACACTTCTACATACTAACATGCACTCACACGAACTTACACACACTTACACCACACTTACATGCACTTACACATACTTACACGCACTTACACGCACTTACACGCACTTACACGCACTTACACACACTTAGACCCACTTACACGCACTTATACGCACTTATATACACTTACACGTACTTACACGCACTTACATGTACTTACACGCACTTACATGCACTTACCTACACTTACACACACTTACACAAACTTACACGTACTTACACGCACTTACACACACTTACACAAGCTTACATGCACTTACACACATTTACGTATACTTACACACACTTACACGCACTAACATACACTTATACACACTTACACACTCTCACACGCTCTTGCATGCTCTTACACGCACTTATACATACTTACTTGCACTTACATGCACTTACACGCACTTACACGTACTTTCACGCATTTACACGCACTTACACAGACTTACACACACTTACATGCACTTACACACACTTACACACACTTATACATACCGACACACACTTACACGCACTTATACACACTTACACGCACTTAGACATACTTACACGCACTCACACGCACTCATACGCACTTACACGCACTTACACGCACTTATACGCACTTATACGCCCTTACATGCACTTATTCATACTTACATGCACTTACACATACTTACACACACTTACACGCACGTATACGCACTTACACACACTTACAGGCACTAACACGCACTTACACGCTGTTACATGCACTTACACGCACTTACACGCACTTACACGCACTTACATGCACTTACACGCACTTACACACACTTACACGCACTTACACATACTTACACGCACTCACACGCACTTACACGCACTTACACGCACTTACATGCACTTACACGCACTTACACACACTTACACGCACTTACACATACTTACACGCACTCACACGCACTTACACGCACTTACACGCACTTACATGCACTTACACGCACTTACACACACTTACACACACTTACACGCACTTACACGCACTTACACGCACTTATACGCACTTATACGCCCTTACATGCACTTATTCATACTTACATGCACTTACACATACTTACACACACTTACACGCACGTATACGCACTTACACACACTTACATGCACTAACACGCACTTACACGCTGTTACATGCACTTACACGCACTTACACACACTTACACACACTCATATGCTTTTACACACACTAACACGCACTAACACGCACTTACACCCACTTACACGCACTTACATGCACTTACATGCACTTACACATAGGCATGAGAATCCGGATATATTCGTCCCTTTTGGGAGGTATCCGCAATCCGGATATATTCACCAGTCAGGTATCCGCTATCTGGATAGTTGCCTCAAATATCCAGATACTTACGGATACTTGTGGATACTTTCACTATCCGGAAAGTTCAATGGATAGAAGTACGGATACATCCGGATACTTGTATGGATACCAGCGTATACCTCCGGATACTCACCGACACCTTCAGAAAAAGCCACATATCTCCAGCTGATATCCACATTCGGATACATCCGGATGTATCCGGATATCCTTCCAAGTTATTTTCCAGGGACTATCCGCTATCCGGATACTGGACGGATAGTGCGGATACCGCGGATAGCGGATATTGTTTTCTCATGCATACGTATACGCACTTACACAATCTTACACACACTTCAAACACACTTACACACACTTACATGCACTTACATGCACTTACACGTACTTGCACGCACTTAGACGCACTTAGACGTACTTACACGCACTTACACGTACGTACACGCACTTACACGCACCTACACGCACTTACACACACTTCCATGAACTTACACAAAACTACACCCACTTAAACTGTACTTACACGCACCTACACACACTTACACACACTTACACATACTTACACGCACTTATACCCACTTACACACACTTACACGCACTTACACGCACTTACACAAACTTACAAGCACTTACGCCAACTTACACAAAATTACATACACTTAAACTGCACTTACATGCACGTACACGTACTTAAATGCACTTACATGCACTTACACGCACTTACACGTATTTACACGGTCTTACACCGCACTTACATGCACTTACACACACTTACACGTACTTACATGCACTTTCATGCACTTACACTCACTTACACGAACTTATACATACTTATACGCACTTACACGCACTTACACATACTTACACGTACTTACACGTACTTACACGCACTTACATGCACTTACACGTACTTACACGCATTTACTTGCACTTACACGCACTTACACCCACTTACACGCACTTACACACACTTACATACACTTATATGTGCTTACATGCACTTACACGTACTTGCACGCACTTACTTGCACTTACACGCACTTACATCCACTTACACGCACTTACACACACTTACACACACTTACATGTGCTTACATGCACTTACTTGCACTGACACGTACTTACACGTACTTACACGTACGTACACACACTTACATGCACTTACACACACTTACACTTACTTACACAAACTTACACATACTTATAGAAACTTAAACTGCACTTACTCACACTTACACACACTTATACGCACGTACAGGCACTTGCACACACTTATACGCTCTTATATGCACTTACACGCACTCACAAACACTTACACGCACTTATACATACTTACACACACTTACATACACTTACACGCACTTACATGAACTTACACGAAATTATATCCACTTAAAGTGCACTTACACGTACTTACATGCACTTACACGCACTTACACATTCTTACACGCACTTACACGTACTTAGAAGCACTTACACAAACTTAAACTGCACTTACACGCACTTACACACACTTACACGCACTTACACACACTTTTAGTACTTACACACACTTACACACACTTACACAACTTACACGTACTTACACGCACTTACACTCACTTACATGAACTGAAACCGTACTTACACGCACTTACATGCACTTACACACTCTTACACGCACTCACACGCACTAACACACACTTACACACACTTATACACACTTACACGCACTTTCATGCACTTACACATACTTACACGTACTTACACGCACTTACTCGCACTTACACGCACTTACACGTACTAACATGCACTTACACGCACTTACACAAACTTACATTCACTTACACACACTTACACATACTTACACGTACTTACATGCACTTACACGCACTTACACATTCTTACACGCACTTACACGTACTTAGAAGCACTTACACAAACTTAAACTGCACTTACACGCACTTACACACACTTATACGCACTTACATGCACTTATACACACTTAGACACACTTACACGCACTTACATACACTTACATGCACTTACACACACTTACACACACTTATACGCACTTACATGCACTTATACACACTTAGACACACTTACACGCACTTACATACACTTACATGCACTTACACACACTTACACACACTTATACGCACTTACATGCACTTATACACACTTAGACACACTTACACGCACTTACATACACTTACATGCACTTACACACACTTACACACACTTATACGCACTTACATGCACTTATACACACTTAGACACACTTACACGCACTTACATACACTTACATGCACTTACACACACTTACACACACTTATACGCACTTACACGCACTTACACGCACTTACACGTACTTATATGCACTTACACACACTTACACGCACTTACACGTACTTACACACACTTATACGCACTTACATGCACTTATACACACTTAGACACACTTACACGCACTTACATGCACTTACATGCACTTACACACACTGACACACACTTATACGCACTTACACGCGTTTACATGCACTAAACGCACTTACACGCACTTACACACACTTATACGCACTTACACGCACTTACACACACTTACACTTACTTACACGCACTTACACACACTTACATGCACTTCAACATCAATGTACGCACCTACATGCACTTACACAAACTTACACACACTTACACTTACTTACACGCACTTACACACACTTACATGCACTTCAACATCAATGTACGCACCTACATGCACTTACACAAACTTACACATACTTAAACCACAAGTACACGCAATTACATGCACTTACACGTACTTACACGCACTTACACGCACTTACACATACTTACACGCACTTACATGCACTTATACGCATTGATACGTACTTATACGCACTTACACGCACTTACACGTACTTACACATACTTACGAGTACTCACACGTACTCACACGCACTCACATGCACTTTCACACACTTACACACACTTATACGCACTTACAGGCACTTATACGAACTGACATTCACTTACACAAACTTACACGCAATTACACGTATGTATCAGTACTTACACGCACTTACACGCACTTATACACACTTACATGCACTTACACGTACTTACACGCACTTATAGACACTTATATGCACTAACATACACTTACACGCACTTGCACGTACATACACGCACTTACACGCACTTACACGGACTTACACACACTTACACATACTTACACGTACTTACATGCACTTATACACTCTTACACGCACTTACACGAGCTTACACAAAATTACACCCACTTAAACTGCACGTATACATACTTACATGCACTTAGACGCACTTACATGCAGTTACACACACTTACACACACTTACACGAACGTAAACCGTACTTATTCGCACTTACACACACTTGCATGCACTTACACGCACTTAACACACACTTACACACACTTATACAAACTTACACGTACTTACACGCACTTACATGCTCTCACACGCACTTATACGCACTAACAAGCACTTACACGCACTTACGCACACTTACACGTACTTATACGCACTTACTTGCACTAACTCGACTTACACCCACTTACACTCACTTAAACACACTTACACACACTTACACGTGCTTACATGCACTTACACATACTTTCACACACTTACTTGCACTTCCACGCACTAACACGTACTTACACGTACTTACACGCACTTACACACACTTACACGGACTTACAGGCACTTACACAAACTTAAATTGCACTTACACACACTTATACACACTTATACGCACTAACACGCACTTATACGCACTTTTAGCACTTACACGTACTTACACACATTTATACGAATTTACACGTACTTACACGTACTTACACTCACTTACACAAACTTAAACCACACTTACACACACTTACATGCACTTACACACTCTTACACACACTCATACGCACTAACACGCACTTACACGCACTCACACACACTTACACGCACTTACACGCACTTACACGCACTTATATGCACTTACACACACGTACACACACTTACACACACTTACACTCACTTACACATCCTTACATGAACTTACATTCACTTACACAAACTTACCCATACTTAGATGCATCTACACGTACCTACACGCACTTACACACACCTACACGCACCTACATGTGTTTACATGAAATCTGCCGCACACGCAAATATACCGTGAGGGAGATCGAGTCATGGACTTCCGCGAATGAGTTGAGGCGAGTGAGGGGTGGTCTTTGGGCAAAGGGAGAGAACCACAGCTGATCCTCATGGTGGAGGGGCGGAATGGGCATCTTTCCGGGTTTGTGTTGGGCTGTTTATGGTTGTGGGGAAGGCTGGAATTGTGCCTGGTGGTAGACCCGCGGAATTGGCTGTTCATTAACAATGGCTTCATATTTGGGGTTCCGCGGAAGAGGCAAAACGAGGGCAGGGGGTGTGTCTGCGGATTATGAAACTTGGGAGGGGAAGTAAGGCAACTTTGGGGTCCGCGGAAGGCCTCAAAACATGGTGCAAGGTTCAGCCGCGGATTTGCGTTGTTTGGGAGGCTATCGGAGCAAGTTTTGGGTGCACGGAGGGCGTGAGAAAGTGCCATGATGGTCAGGAGCAGAATGGGCCTGTTTGGGAAGGTGTTTTGTGGCTAAGGTGAGATGGAAGTGCTGCGGAATGGTGCTGGGTGCCTAACCCGCGGAATTGCCTTGCCAGTAACAACAGAGAGGCAAGTTACAGTGCCGCGGAAGAGGCGGAAAGTTGCCATAGTGTTGACCCACGGATTTGCCACATTTCTGATGGTGTTGGGGTCACCTGTGTGGGAAAGAGGGGCGCGGAAAGAGGCCTCCAAGTGTATCCGCGGATTTGATGTTTGGAGGAGAGGCGTGTGAGGGCGGAATAAGAGGCACAAGTGGTGCGGACAAAAGAAGGGGTCACACAAGGTGCGGAAGTATTGTACAAGACGCGGGAAGACAACCGGACCAAGAATGGCGGGAACCACAAGGCGCAAAGACCAAAAAGTGGCGGGAGGCGGCGCGACGAGCAAGGAGGAAGCAATGGTGGCACTTGCTTCACGGATGGGAATAAAGTAGTGGTGGTAGTGGGTGTGAATGCATAGGGGCCGCGGCGCGGCGGGGAAGGGTGTAGCGGACTATATAATGGGCTTAGTTCCATCAGTCTGGAATGTGTGATTCGGACTTGGGATTCGGGCTTGTGGACTTGTGTTCAGTTGACANAAGTGGCGGGAGGCGGCGCGACGAGCAAGGAGGAAGCAATGGTGGCACTTGCTTCACGGATGGGAATAAAGTAGTGGTGGTAGTGGGTGTGAATGCATAGGGGCCGCGGCGCGGCGGGGAAGGGTGTAGCGGACTATATAATGGGCTTAGTTCCATCAGTCTGGAATGTGTGATTCGGACTTGGGATTCGGGCTTGTGGACTTGTGTTCAGTTGACATGAGTTAATCAAGCTTATTGCCTCACAACCTTGCCTTACTCTCTCCTTCATCTCAGCACTCTGTCACCATGGAATCCGCAAGTGAATCTGAGGACTCCGAAGATGACAAGAGGTGTTCCGCGGGACCACTCACAAGACTGGCCTGACACAAGTGAAGAGCGCGGAAGAGTGCCCAAGTGACCGCGGAATTGAATGGGTGGCCCTTGGACAACTATCAAGAGAGCGGAATGAAGCGTACTGGGCCTCCGCCGCGTGAGTTCTGTGTCTATGTCTTGGTTCCGTGGATTTGCCATGTTCTATGCTTTAGCGGAGTGATGGAATCCGCAATAAGGGTGTTGCCAAAGTGACTAGGGTGTGGGACTGCGGAATGGGCCTGTTTTATGGGTGTAGAGGGTGCCAAATCCGCAGAAAGGGGACTGCAAAAGTGGGCCATGTGTGTATCCGCGGAATTGCCATGTTAGAGACACCAGGGGGAAGCCAAATCCGCGAAAGAGGGGCTGCCAAAGTGGGCCATGTGTGTACCCGCGGAATTGCCATGTCAGGGACATTATGGGGAAGCCAAATCCGTGGAATAGGGGTGTTCCAGGAGGGGGTGATGGAGTTCCGCGGAATTGCCATGTCAGAGGGGTGAGGTAATGGGAGGAAAGACCACGTGTGAGTGATCAAAGGTGCCAATGTGTCAGGGGGAATGTGGAATGAAGTCTTATGGGGTGCGAAAAGAGGAGATTTGCGGAGGACAACATGGAAGGCGTGGAAGTGAAGTGACATCGCGGAACTACGACGAGCGCGGCAAAAAAAGGGGTAACACACCGGTTTTTTACCTTGTTTATACCTGCAAGGTCCTGCATATTAGATGTGCACTGTGATTGGACACTCTGACTGTGGCTGACTCGTGTTACGATTCGTAGAAGTTAAAGTCACTTGGTAAGCTTTGTGGTCATGGTCAGTTGCACATGACAAAATTTTCAAGGCATTGCGCACAATAGCCATACCGAGACACCAGTATTCTACCTTGTTTATACCTGCAAGATCATGCCTAGTACATCTGCACTGTGATTGGACACTCTGACCGTCACTGACTCGTGTTATGATTCATACTTGGTAAACTTTGTGTTCATGGTCAGTGGTGTCAGAATAATCTTCAAGAACCACACGGTGCATCTGGACTCTCCCTCCTACCCCTTCTTGTTTCCGCATTGCCCCTGCCACCTCCGAAGCTTGAACTGGAATTCAATTGTCTGCCCACGTCTCGCACGAGCTCATCTCCGGCCATCGACCAAATGGCTTGGGCGGTAAAACCGACCAAGCCTCTTCCAAAGCAGCAGCCCGCCACCAAACCAGCCCACGTGCTCCACCAACGGACGTCGCACGCTGACCATCCGCCGAACGGTCAACCCACAACCAACCATCTCCGAGGAAGAGCGCGCCTCGGTCCCAGCTATGCGACAGGTCCCTCTGTCGTGCGTCGGACCTCCCCAGCTCGGAGGTCCCATGGACCGCAGCCCTTCCACAAGAAGGTCTGCACAACTAAGAACGTGCAGAGTCACAACGCGACTCTGCATATAACAGAAGCGACCAGAGCAGTGCGGTGGTTGCAGCTACATGCATCACACCGCCCACCTTAGCAGGCGTACACGCCTTAGCTTAGTCAGACAAGCCGCTAGGCCTAGGCGCAAACACTATTACAGGTAGTCTGATGCCTCTTGTACTTGGCTTCCTTCATCCAGTCAATCATCATTTCTTTCTCTTGTTCGCTTCCGTTCCATTTTGACTTGCCGCCCATGTTGCTTCCGCTCCGTGTCTCGCTTCACTCCAAATGCCTAACATGGTATCGAGCCTTCACGCTTCTACAACCTGTTTCACCCACCCACCCACCCTTCAACGCTTCAAGCTTTGTTTCGTGTGCCCCTTCCCTCGCTTGCGGGCGGCTGACTGCATGACGACATTGCCTCTGCTCTGATAGCCTCCGTCTGGCTTCCGGCCTCACCTCCATCTCCTTCCGGGCTGCCTTCGGAAGAGCCATGGCTCTCTTCTTGGAAGGCCATTTCCACTGGCTCAAGGACTTCTACGCGGGCCGTGACGTCGGCCCTCCTCCTCCACCCAACTACAGCTCACCTTCCATCCTCGACTACCTTCCGTTCTCCAACGTCCCAACAGCACCTCTGACCCCACCGACGCCTCCAACTCCTCCTCCAGCTCCTCCGGCACCTCAAGCTCCATTGACGGCTCCAACTTCTCCTACAGGTCCTCCAGCACCTCCAGCTCCACCGACGCCTCCAACTCCTCCTCCAGCTCCTTCGGCACCTCCAGCTCCACCGACGCCTCCACCTGCTCCTCCAGCTCCTCGAGCACCTCCAGCTCCACCGACGCCTCCAACTCCTCCTCCAGCTCCTCCCGGACCTCCAGCTCCACGTGCACCTCTTCCTCACTGCCCTGTTCCCCCGGGCTTCCTACCTCATTCGCTGCACATTCCACCTTTTTTGTCTCCACCTAACTTCTTCAACGCCTCGCCAGCCTCTGCCCTGACACCGGAAACTACTCCTACTTTTGCCTCATGTGCCTCTCCACATGACTTCTCCCCTGCTACCCTCTTACCATCACCGCCTCTAGCTCCCAACTCCATCCCTGCCCCAGCAGCCATATCTCCTTCATCTTCTACTGGCTCCAATCCCATCGGCAACATTCTCATCCCGGTGGCACTCAACAGTTCTGTGCCCCAATCTACACTCCTCTCATTCACCTTCACTTCCACATCCCTTGATCTCTTCCTTCTTCCCGCTGCCCTCCAAACTCCCTGCTCTAACAGCACCTCTCCCAAAGCCGTGCCGCGCATCCTTCTTGCTCCCACTAACAGTCTTCTCCATCTCTCCGTCCATCCTCCTGCCGTCCAACCCAGCACTCCAGGCTCCTTCCACATCCTTGTCCTTCCTCCATGGACCCGAGGATGCACTCTTCCCATCTCTCTCCTTTTTGCAGGCTTCCTGTTCCTCTTGGCCTCTGTCAAACTGCACCTCCTTCCTCTGCCTCTCTTTTCCAGTCTGTCCTGTCCGTGCCTTGTCGCAATACGGGCGACTGTCAAGCATCTACTCCTACCTCCAAGGCACTGTCCTCCCAAGGCATCTGTGGCGGATGTCCCCTGTTCCCTTGTGGGCGGCCAACAACAACAGCAGCATCATCTTCTCTGGGACATCACCTTCTCGCCGTATGGTCTTGCCGCGGGCTGTCAGAATAATCTTCAAGAACCACACGGTGCATCCGGACTCTCCATCCTACCCCTTCTTGTTACCGCATTGCCCCTGCCACCTCCGAAGCTGGAACTGGAATTCAATTGTCTGCCCACGTCTCGCACGAGCTCATCTCCGGCCATCAACCAAATGACTTGGGCGGTAAAACCGACCAAGCCTCTTTCGAAGCAGCAGCCGGCCATCAAACCAGCCCACGTGCTCCACCAACGGACGTCGCGCGCTGACCATCTGCCAAACGGTCAACCCACGACCAACCATCTCCAGCAAAGAGCGCGCCTCGGTCCCAACTACGCGACAGGTCCCTCTGTCGTGCGTCGGACCTCCCCAGCTCGGAAGTCCCATGGACCAAAGCCCTTCCACAAGAAGGGCTGCACAACTAAGAACGTGCAGAGTCGCAACCTGACTCCGCATACAGCTGAAGTAACCACAGCAGCGCGGTGGTTGCAGCTACATGCATCACACCGCCCACCTTAGCAGGCGTACACGCCTTAGGTTAGTCAGACAAGCCGCTAGGCCTAGGGACAAACACTATTAAAGGTAGTCTGATGCCTCTTGTACTTCGCTTCCTTCATTCAGTCAATCATCATTTCTTTCTCTCGTTCGCTTCCATTCCATTTTGACTTGCCACCTCCCACGTTGCTTCTGCTCCGTGTCTCGCTTCACTCCAAATTCCTGACAAGTGGCACATGCCACCTTTGTCAACGCATTGCGCACAAAAGCCACACCGAGCCACCAGTATTCTACCTTGTTTATACCTGCAAGGTCATGCTTACTACATCTGCACTGTGATTGTACACTCGGACTGTGGCTGACTCGTGTTATGATCAATATTAGTAAAAGTCACTTGGATACATTTGTGGACATGGTCAGTGGCACATGCCAACCTTGTCAAGGAATTGCACACAATAGCCACGCCGAGCCACCAGTGTTCGACCTTCTTTATACCTGTAAAGGTCATGCCCAGTATATCTGTACTGTGATTAGACACTCTGACCGTGGCTGACTCGTGTTATAATTCATAGCCATTTAAGGTACTTGGTAAACTTTGTGGTCATGGTCAGTGGCACATGCCAACTTTGTCAAGGCATTGCGCAGAATAGTTACACCGAGCCACCAGTATTCTACCTTGTTTATATCTGCAAGGTTACGCCTGTTATATCTGCACTGTGATTGGACACTCTGCCCATGGCTGACTCGTGTTACGATTCGTACAAGTTAGAGTCACTTGGTAAACTTTGTGGTCATGGTCAGTGGCACATGCCAACTTTGTCAAGGCATTGCGCACAATAGCCACAGCCAGCCACCTGTATTCTACCTTGTTTACACCTGCAAGATCATGCCTAGTACATCTGCACTTTGATTGGGCACTCTGACTGTGGCTGACTCGTGTTACGATTCCCAAGAGTTAAACTTTGTGGTCATGGTCAGTGGCACATGCCAACTTTATAAAGACATTGCGCAAAAAAGCCACACCGAGCCACCAGTATTGTACCTTGTTTGCACCTGTAAGATCATGTTTTGTAAATATGTACTGTGATTGGACAATCTGACCGTGCCTGACTCGTGTTATAATCAATAGAAGTAAAAGTCACTTGGATACATTTGTGGTCATGGTCAGTGGCACATGCCAACTTCGTCAAGGCATTGCGCACAATAGCCACACCAAGCCACCAGTATTCTACCTTGTTTATACATGTAAGGTCATGCCCAGTATATCTGCACTTTGATTGGACACTCTGACCGTGGCTGACTCGTGTTATGATTCATAGCCGTTTGATGTACTTGGTAAACTTTGTGGTCATGGTCAGTGGGACATGCCAACTTTGTCAAGGCATTGCGCACAATAGCCGTGCCAAGCCACCGGTTTTTTACCCTGTTTATACCTGCTAGGTGATGCATATTAGATGTGCACTGTGATTGGGTACTCTGACCGTGGCTGACCCGTGTTATGATTCGTAGAAGTTAAAGTCACTTGGTAAACATTGTGGTCATGGTCAGAGGCACATGCAAACTCTGTCAAGGCATTGCGCACAATAGCCACACCGAGCCACCAGTATTCTACCTTGTTTGTACCTGCAAGATCATGCCTAGTACATCTGCACTGTGATTGGACACTCTGACCGTGGCTGACTCGTGTTATGATTTATAGCCATTTAGGGTACTAGGAAAAATTTGTGGTCATGGTCAGTGGCACATGCCAACGTTTTCAAGGCATTGCGCACAATAGCCATGCCAAGCCACCAGTATTCTACCTTGTTTGTACCTGCAAGATCATTCCTAGTACATCTGCACTGTGATTGGACACTCTGACTGTGGCTGACTCGTGTTATGATGAATAGAAGTAAAAGTCACTTGGATACATTTGTGGACATGGTCAGTGGCACATGCCAACTTTGTCAAGGCATTGCACACAATAGCCATACCAAGCGACTATTATTCTACCTTCTTTATACCTGTAAAGGTCATGCCTAGTACATCTGCACTGTGATTAGAAACTCTAACCGTGAGTGACTCGTGTTATGAAACATAGCCGTTTAAGGTACTTGGTAAACTTTGTGGTCTTGGTCAGTGGCACATTCCAGCTTTGTCAAGGCATTGCGCACTATAGTTACTCCGAGCCACCAGTATTCTACCTTGTTCATACCTGCAAGGTCATGCCCAGTATATCTGCACTTTGTGCTTGACACGGCTATTGTGCGCAATGCATGGACAAAGTTGGCATGTTCCACTGACCATGACCACAAAGTTTACCAAGTACCATAAACGGCTATGGATCATAACAAGAGTCAGCCACGGACAGAGTGTCCAATCACAGCGTACATCTAATATGCATGACCTTGCAGGTATAAGCAAGGAAAAAAACCGGTGACTTGGCACGGCTATTGTGCGCAATGCCCTGACAAAGTTGGCATGTGCCACTGACCATGACCACAAAGTTTACCAAGTACCTTAAACGGCTATGAATCATAACACGAGTCAGCCAGGGTCAGAGTGTCCAATCACAGTGCAGATATACTGGGCATGACCTTGCCAGTATAAATAAGTTAGATTAGTGGTGGCGCGGTGTGGCTATTGTGTGCAATGCCTTGACAAAGTTGGCATGTGCCACTGACCATGACCACAAAGTTTACCAAGTGACTTTAACCTCTACGAATCGTAACACGAGTCGGCCATGGTCAGAGTACCCAATCACAGTTCAGATGTTATAGGCATGACCTTGCAGGTATAAACAAGGTAAAAAACTGGTGGCTTGGCACGGCTTTTGTCAACAAAAAGATCAGTGGGTACAAGGCACTTCGCAACCCGACGACAGAATTCTTTATGAAGTACCTTCTAGTACTGGATTGCCCCCTCAGAGTCCTTATCCTGGAATATCCTCCAGGACATTCCACTGGTTCGGCTCAAGCACTGTACCGCGAGGAATCCAGCCGGCAGCTCCCCAATGGCTGACACCTGCTCCCGCGCGACCGAGCCAACGGTTGCCACCTTCTGCACATCCCGCCCGCTCACCACCAACGAAAGAGCGCCTCGGTCTTCAGTACGCGCCAAAGACGTCCAACGGCTCTGATCTGTTGGAGAAGCCAGCCGGCACCGGCACTACCAATGCCTCCATGCCCCGGCCTCTCATCCAAGGACTGAGGCGGAGTCGCTCTGCGACTCCGTCATTGACGGCAGTCGTAGTAGCAGCAAGGCGGCTACGGTTATGACTAGCGTACTGCCCGACCTAGAATAGAAGCTACTATATATGTTCGTACCTCATGTAATAGGAGCTACCCTTTTGTGGTCATTCAGTTATCATTCAGGCTCAGCCTTATGGCCCACCACAACTCTTTGGTGGTGTTCATCATCCTGCTCATCATCATAGTCATCAGCGTCCACAAAGATGTATGGAAGTACTTGGGCGACATTGTTGTGCCGGCCCGCGCACCAGCTCTACGGCAAGCACAGGCAACCGACCTTGGAACTGGCAACCTGACGCTGCGGCACCTTCAACCGCCCTTCAGTTCTTGTATCTTCACTGCAGTCTCGTCTCATGTTCATCAGCCCGCGCTTCGACGCTGCGGCACATGGATTCTGCCGGCCCGTGCCCTGGCGCTTTGGCCTCGCGGCCCGCGCCTCGGCACTGCCCTCACTTCTTCAAGCTTAGCTTATCTTCTCATTGTTATGGTGAATGATCCCTACATCAGCGCTCGTGAATGCGCACCGCGCCCACTCATGTTCCTGTCTGATCCTAATTCGCAGTGCTCGTCCCTCGGACTGCGGCCCCGCATTCCAGACTGTCATATCTTCCTCTTCGCTTAAGTCGATGATTCCCATGACGCTTGCATTTTCCCAACATGGTATCAGAGCTGAAAGATTCTTCAATATGTCCATACTCGCTACCTCTTTATCACAACATGCCTGACGCCAGAAACGCTGTCTCGAAGCGCACACGCAGTTCTCGTCTTCCTCGCACATCCGTGCAGCGTAGGCACGACAACGACAGTAATAGCACTGCATCTTTGCTCAGCAGCCTTACCTCCCTGGCAACATGGCATTACTCCTCCTCTGTACATTCCTCATCCGCAGCAGTGCAACCGCCAGCAGCTCAAATTAACATCAACTCTCCGGCGCGACAGAACCACCTGTCCCCTCTGCCGACTCTCTCCCTCTATCATCCTCGCAACACCATCACAGCAGCCACAGCAACAGTAGAATCAGCACAGCAAGAAGCAACATTTGCATCCGCAGCAAACACAATCAGCCACAACTCACTCTCTCCTGCGGCGCGACAGACTGATCTGTCCCCTTGACCGCCCCTTTTCTCCCTTCACAAGCAACAGCTTCTCAGAAGTATGTACCTATCACGTGCCACGTCATCTTCAAAAGGAAACAACTCTCCTCTATGGTTTCACCCTGTCCTGTAGCAGCAGTAGCAAGAGTCACACCAGCAACCAGAGCAACAGCAGCAGCAACAGCAACAGTAGATTCAACGTCATCAATGGGTCCTTCATGAAGCAGCTCCCTTCTCACAATCGAAAACAACATCCTTTTCCCAAACATACCAGCACAACAGCAGATCCTTCCATGCGGCACAACAGTTATGTTTGTTCCTCTGATTGCTCCTACCCTTCACAACGCACCTGGTACTTCTCCGTTCCTACCACATCTCCCTCCAGAACGGAGCATCGATCACCATCAGCAACAACGCTCACACCATACATCAACAACAGCTCTCTTTGGGACAACGCTCTCACTCCATCTCCTGTCAACCAGTACTACCAACAACAGAAGCAAAAACTCTAGCAACTCAAGAGGAACCTCACCTCTGTAGCATCAACAACCAGTCATCCTTCAAGGTCCTCTGGTCCACTGGTCTCAGTCGACTTCGCATCGGCAATGCAGCCATCCTCGCACCAGAGGTTCCTGGCACATACAGCCGCACAACATCCAGCAATAGGCACAGACTCACCCTGGACAAACGACGGCAGCTTGCCTAAACTTCTCAACTTCATCCACGGTCTCACATCATCAGGCTCCTTCCATCAAACAAAACGAGCATCCCTCCTACTGTTCAACAGCGGTGCCTGTCGACCTCTCAATTGGCCTCACACCTTTTAATGCTTCCCAGTACTCTTGAAACAACATAATCAGCAAACCTCAACCCCTCCCCCATGATGTGACAAACATACCTGGTTACTCGGCACCATCAAGACCACGACTCCAGACGACAGCAAGCAGCCACCAGTACAACACTCAGTGGCATCAATCCCATAAAATAAGCAAGGTATCATCGGCATCTACTCCGGCTACCTCTGCCTATCCCACAGTTGCAAACTACAGCAGCAGAACTATGTGCCACCACATCCGCCTCTACAAGCCAAACTCTTATTCAACGGTAGCAACAAGTGCTCCCTCTCATCTACTCCACCCTCCACATCCCCGCTGCAGCCAACCACACATCTCTTCTCAATGACGCATCATGAAAACCTAATCCCTTTCCACCTCTATACTCCTGCCTCCTCCTCCTCACTGCCCCAGTCACTTCGCCACCCTGCCAAGTCCATCAAAATCAATAATGTAGTCTTCAGAAAACGACTCCGTTGCAACTCCATAATTGTCGTGCCTTGCACCAATGAGGGTGCCTGTCAGCAAAAAGATGAATGGGTACAAGGCACTCTGCAACCCGACGAAAGAATTCTTTATGAAGTACTCCCTAGTATTGGATTGCCCCCTCGGAGCCCATATCCTGGAATACCCTCCGGAATATTCCACTGGTTCGGCTCAAGCACTGTACCGCGAGGAATCTAGCCGGCAGCTCCCCAATGGCCGACACCTACTCCCACGCAACCGAGCCAACGGTTGCCACCTGCCGCACATCCCGCCCAATCACCACCAACAAAAGAGCGCCTCGGTCTTCACTACGCGCCAAAGACGGCCGACGGCTCTGATCCGTTGGAGAAGCCAGCCGGCACCGGCACTATCAATGCCTCCACGCCCCGGCCTCTCCTTCAAGGACTCAGGCGGAGTCACTCCGCGACTCCGTCATCGGTGTCAGCCGCACTAGTAGCAGCGCGGCTACGGTTACGACTAGCGTACCGCCCGCCATAGGCTTAGACCTAGAATAGAAGCTACTATATATGTGCGTACCTCGTGTATTAGGAGCTACCCTTTTGTGGTCATTCAGTTATCAATCAATTATCATGCTTCGTTTCTCAGCCCGGGCTCTCCTCCTGCCCCTACTCAGGCTCGGCCTTATGGCCCGCCACAACTCTTTGTCGCTGTTCATCATCCTGCTTATCGTCTCAGTCTTCAGCGGCCACTCAGATGTATTGAAGTACTTAGGCCGCATTGTAATGCCAGCCCGCACACCAGCGCTGCGGCAAGCACAGGCAACCGACCTCGGTACAAGCAACCTCACGCTGCAGCATCTTCAACCGTCCTTCAGTTCTTGTATCTCCACTGTAATCTCCTCTCATGTTGATCAGCCCGCGCTTCGATGCTGCGGTACACGGATTCAGCCGGCCCGTACCTTGGCGCTTCAGCCTTGCGGCCCGTGCCTCGGCACTATCCCCACTTCTTAAAGCTCAGCTTATCTTCTCATCGTTATGGTGACTGATCCCTACATCAGCGCTCGAGCATGTGCACCACGCCCACTCATGTTCTAGTCTGATCCTAATTCGCAGCGCTCCTCCCTCGGACCGCGGTCCCGCATTCCAGACTGTCATCTCTTCCTCTCCGCTTCAGTCAATGATTCCCATGACGCTTGCATTTTCCCAACAGCTATTGTGCGCAATGCCTTGACAAAGCTGGCATGTGCCACTGACCATGACCACAAAGTTTACCAAGTACCTTAAACGGCTATGAATCATAACACGAGTCAGCCACGGTCAGAGTGTCCAATCACAGTGCAGATATACTAGGCATGACCTTACAGGTATAAACAAGGTAGAATACTGGTGGCTTGGTGTGGCTATTCTGCGCAATGCCTTAACACAGTTGGCATGTGCCACTGACCATGACTACAAAGTTTACCAAGTGACTTTATCTTCTACGAATCGTAACACGAGTCAGCCACTGTCAAGGTGCCCAATCACAGAAAACATCTAATATGCATGACCTTCCACGTATAAACAAGGTAAAAAACCGGTGGCTTGGCACGGCTATTGTGCGCAATGCCTTAACAAAGTTGGCATGTGCCACTGACCATGACCACATAGTTTACCAAGTACCTTAAACGGCTATGAATCATAACACGAGTCAGCCACGGCGAGAGTGTCCAATCACAGTGCAGATACACTAGGCATGACCTTACATGTATAAACAAAGTAGAATACAGGAGGCTCGTTGTGGCTATTATGCGCAATGCCTTGACAAAGTTGGCATGTGCCACTGACCATGACCACAAATATATCTAAGTGACACTTACTTCTATGAATCATAACACGAGTCAGCCATGGTCAGAGTGACCAATCACAGTTCAGATGTACTATGCATGACCTTGCAGGTATCAACAAGGTAGAACACTGGTGGCTTGGTACGGCTATTGTGCGCAATGCCTTGACAAAGTTGGCACGTGCCACTGACCATAACCACAAAGTTTACCAAGTACCTTGAACGGATATGAATCATAACACGAGTCAGCCACGGTCAGAGTGTCCAATCACAGCGTACATCTAATATGCATGTTCTTGCAGTTATAAACAAGGTAAAAAACCGGTGGCTTGGTACGGCTATTGTGCTTAATGCCTTGACAAAGTTCGCACGTGCCACTGACCATGACCACAAAGTTTACCAAGTACCTTAAACGGCTATGAATCATAACACGAGTCAGCCACGATCAGAGTGTCCAATCACAGTACATATGTACTAGGCATGATCTTGCAGGTACAAACTGTCAGAAGAATAGAGATACGAGAACATCAGCGGCAGAAGCAGGCAGAAGCGTCAAAACACGCAAGCATACGTCAGCGAAGTGACGTAGGCAAGGGCGTTCCGAGGAGTTAGTCGCGAGAGCTGATAGAAGCTGAGAGGCGAGATAGCTGAGGTAGATGGTTGATGTGAGAAGGAGTGCTAGCAAGATGAGTGATGATTGGTGGAGTGTGAGAGCTGAGTGAAGGAGCGAGAGTGACGGAGCAAAGTGTTGAGAGGAGTTGGCAAAGACAAAGAATGTGAGGAGCGAGCAGAGCGAAGACACGGCGGCAAAGCCGCGGAACCAAAGGGAAACAGGATGAGTAGAACTGTTGTGCTTGACTCGAGGGAATGAACCTCCTCGGTATATATGGACAGAACAGGACAAATGTATGTGCAATGGCTTCTTCCCACTTGACGGAGGTGGGTGACAGGTGTCATTTTTTTAGGGGATAACTCGGTCTCAGCGGTCCTGAAATCCTACTGTTGGTGACCGAGGTGGTTCGGACTTGAGCTTGAACCGTTATTGAGAAAAGGCGGATCTTTTCCTTGCCGAGTGACCAGAGTGAGTTTCTTGATGCCAATTTCTGACACCCCCCTTGAAATTCACAATGGTCATTCAGGCAGTTCAGATAGGCTGATCCATGAGTATTTTTAGTCCTCTTCTGTTGAAGGTGTGGCCACTGATAGTGGGGAAGGATGACCAGGAAGATACTCAAGGTGGGGAACCCTCAGTGGTACCGGGAGGTCTCTCACCCTGACCCGTTGTGGACAACTGAGCCATCGACGCTCTCCTCTCGTTTCGCTGACTTCTCTCAGTTCCAGAGTTAGAGCGTAGATGTCAGATACCTGAACATCATAGTGTCTGAGAGATGATCGGAAGGGCTCTTCACTAGTGAGCCAGAGAATGAGAAGTGCCTGATACTCAGCATAGAAGTAGTCTTGCCAGTATCGGGCAACTTCTTGATTGTCGTTGAAGTTGTAGTGGTCAGAGTGGAAGTAGCCTCTTCGCTGAGAGAAGATGGTCCAGAGATTGATATGGCGCATCTCTACATTCGTAGTTCTTCGTAGAGTTGTGTGCCAGATGCAGTAGTTGTGGATTCTAGTAGAGTTGAAGCGAAGAATTGGAATCCGTCTGGCAATCTTGAATGTTTCAGGAGAGATTTGCCGTTGGTCCCACCAAGAGGTTGAACGTTGTCCCTCCATGTGGATTTGGTTGAAGGGATGGAGTCAGGTCTGGCAGAGACTGAAAGGAGAGGAACCCACTAGAGGATGAAGTGAGAGCAGATGTTACGTTTTTGTATTGGAGAAGGTATGTTGTTCGGGGAGGAGAAGATTTGACCATGTGAAGACGCTGTCCAGGTTTAGGGATAGTGCTGAGGAAGGGGAAGCAATTTGTGATTTAGTGGGAGCGCAGGCTGGTTGAGTGTGTTGATGGAGGTTTCGGCATGAGGGCAGGTCGCCGCAAAACAGGTGATACGACTGGGCAGATCCTTGTGTCGAGCTTGAAGGTGATGCAAATGATGAGGAATTGATTGACGATGAAGAGGGTTTCGGCGTGGGCGCAGGTCGTCGCAAAAACAGGCGATGCGACCTGGCGGATTCTTATGCCGAGTGGAGCGGAAGCGGATGACTGCGGAGGAACGATGGATGATTGAGTGGGCGCAGGGGCGAGACCACGTGCGCGATTTAAAGAGGAGAGTAGGATGCAGCAAGGGTAAGGGAGGTGCCAACGCGTCGCGATAAATCTGCTGCTGGCGTGGGTGCAGGCTGCTGCGAAGCGGGCAGATAGCTTGTGTAGATCCTAGTGCCGTTCACAGATGCTGGTGATTGCTGATGAAGCGGAGGCTGATGACGATGGCTGAGTGGGCGCAATGGCGAACCACGTGCGCTGCAGGAAGTTTTGGCGTGGGCGCAGGTTGTCGCAGAAAAGGCGATGCGACCGGGCGGATCCTTGTGCCGAACTGAGAGCGATGTAAAGCTGAGGAAATGATTGATTGATGAGTGGGCGTAGGGGCGAACCACGTGCACTGCGGATGTATTCGGCATGGGTGCAGGTCATCCCGGAATGGGCGATGCGACCATGCGGATCCTTGTGCCGAGCTGAAGACGATTTTCAGAAGTGGAGGAAGAAATTGATTGATGAGTGGGCACAGGGGCGGAACCTCATGCGCGAAGAGACGATGCTAATGAGGATAATGGATGGACAACGGTGCGGATGATGCTGATGATGGAGAGGCGGAGATGAGGCAAGAATGAGTGCCTGATGAAGTAGAGGAAACTGGAGCAAGGAGGAGGAGAAGGAATGACGGAGATGAGCGAAGATGAAGGCCGAAGGCTGATGTTGATGGAGAAGACGGGAGACAGGAAGCAACTCAAGCGGAGAGAGCCGAGATGAGACGCGGTGCGGCAGGTGGGCAGAGCGGCACAGCTACTTCTTTTGTGTTCAGGAGAGTGAGGGCTTGTTCCCCAGTTGGTTCAGATGTGGGAGCAGGAAGACTGGTGGTGTCCAATATCCTATCAGCTGGAAGAAGTTGGCTGCGGTAGAGGGAGTCAGGCAGCGGGCAGGTCCACCGGACAGCTGATGTCAGGAGAGTGACGGCTTGTTCCCCAGTTGGCTCGGAAGTCAAAGCAGGAAGACTGTTGGTGTCCGATATCCTGACGGCAGCAGTTTTGGTTGCAGCTGTTGACGAGGCGAGGAGGCGATGCAAGAGAGCGGTTCAAGATGATGGACGCGGGCGGGCTGAGGATGACGGTGAGGAGGGGCAGATGAGGCTGATAAGGTAGGATGAAAGAGGAGGAGATGCTTGCAGAGGCATATGTGATGAGGGACAGCAGATGGTGGGCGGCATGAAGCTTCTTGGTAGTTGACGACAGATGGCGGCTCGAAAGTTACTTGCAGCTGATGTGGGCGACAAGTCACCGGTAGTTGGCCATGGGCACGGGAATGGGCGCAGGGCTTCCTTGGGATGACAAGGCATTTCTTCCGCGTGGAGAACTCGTCAGGCGCAACTGCTGATGTCAGCTGTAGATGAAGCGGAGAGGCGCGGGGTGACGGCAGCGGCGACAGATGAATATGAGCAGAAGCGTTGGAGAAGAGATGGCGGCAGAGTGATGACGCAGTTCCAAGGCACCAGGTGATGTTGCTTGATGCTCTGATACCATGTCAGAAGAATGCAGATACAAGAACAGCAGTGGTAGAAGCAGGCACAAGCATCAGAACACGCAAGCATACGTCAACAAAGTGACGTAGGCAAGGGCGGTCCAAGGAGTTAGTCACGGGAGCTGATAGAAGATGAGAGGTGAGATAGTTGGGGTAGACAGTTGATGTGAGAATGAGTGCTGGCGAGATGAGTGATGATTGGCGGAGTGTGAGAGCTGAGCAAAGGAGCGAGAGTGAAGGAGCAAAGTGTTGAGAGGAGTTGGCGAAGACAAAGAATGTGAGGAGCGAGCAGAGCGAAGACACAACAGTGAAGCCGCGAAACCAAAGGGGAACAGGATGAGTAGAACTGTTCTCGTTGACTCGAGGGAATGAATCTCCTTGGTATATATGGATTGAACAGGACAAAGGTATGTGCAACGGCTCTTCCCACTAGCCGGACGTGGGTGACAGGTGTCACTTTTTTAGGGGATAACTCGGTCTCAACGGTCCTGAGATCCTACCGTTGGTGACCGAGATGGTTCGGACTTGAGCTTGAACCGTTATTGAGAAAAGGCGGATCTTTTCCTGGCTGAGTGACTAGAGTGAGTTTCTTTGGTGCTAGTTTCTGACAGAAACAAGGTAGAATACTGGTTGATTGGTGTGGTTATTGTGCGCAATGTCTTGACAAAGTTGGCATGTGCCACTAACGATGACCACAAGGTTTACCAAGTGACTTTAAACGGATATGAATCATAACACAGGTAAGCCACAGTCAGAGTGTCCAATCACAGTGCAGATGTATTGGACATGACCTTACAGGTATAAACAAGGTACAATACTGGTGGCTCGGTATGGCTATTGTGCAAAATGCCTTGACAAAGTTGGCATGTGCCAGTGACCATGACCACAAATGTATCCAAGTGATTTTTACTTCTATTCATCATAACACGAGTTAGCCACGGTCAGAGTATCCAATCACAGTGCATATGTACTGGGCATGACCTTGCAGGTACAAACGAAAGAATACTGGTGGCTCGGTGTGGCTATTGTGCACAATGCCTTGACAAAGTTGGCATGTGCCAATGATCATGACCACAAAGGTATCCAAGTGACTTATACTTCTATTGATCATAACACGAGTCAGCCATAGTCAGAGTGTCCAATCACAGTGCAGATGTACGAGGCATGATCTTGCAGGTACAAACAAGGTAGAATACCGGTGGCTCGGTGTGGCTACTGTGCGCAATGCCTTGATGAAGTTTGCATGTGCCTCTGACCATGACCACAAATTTTACCAAGTGACTTTAACTTCTACGAATGACAACACAAAAGTCATGGTCAGAGTACCCAATCACAGTGCACATCTAATATGCATGACCTTGCATGTATAAACAGGGTAAAAAACTGGTGGCTTGGTACGACTATTATATGCAATGCCCTGACAAAGTTGGCATGTGCCACTGACCATGACCACAAAATTTACCAATTACATTAAACGGCTATAAATCATAACACGAGTCAGCCACGGTCAGAGTGTACAATCACAGTGCAGATATAGTGGGCATGACCTTGCAAGTATAGACAAGGTAGAATACTGGTGGCTCGGTGTGGCTATTGTACGCAACACCTTGACAAAGTTGACACGTGCCACTGGCCATGACCACAGATATATCCAAGTGACGTTTACGTCTATTGATCATAACACAGGCCAGCCACGGTCAGAGTGTCCAATCACAGTGCAGATGTACTAGGCATGATCTTTCAGGTACAAACAAGGTAGAATACTGGTGGCTCGGTGTGGCTATGGTGTGCAATGCCTTGACAAAGTTGGCATGTGCCACAAACCATGACCACAAATGTATCAAAGTGACTTTTACTTCTTTTGATCATAACACGAGTCAGCCACGGTCAGAGTGCCCAATCAAAGTATAGATTTGCTAAGCATGATCTTGCAGATACAAACAAGGTACAATACTGGAGGGTCGGTGTGGCTATTTTGTGAATGCCCTGATAAAGTTGGCATGTGCCACTGACCATGACCACAAAGTTTACCAAGTGACTTTAACTCCCACGAATCGTAACACAAGTCAGCCACGGTCTGAGTGTCCAGTCAGAGTGCAGATGTACTAGGCATGATCTTACAGGTACAAACAAGGTAGAATACTGGTGGCTCTGTGTGGCTATTGTGCGCAATGCCTTCACAATGTTGGCATGTGCCAGTGACCATGATCACAAAGTTTACCGAATGACTTTAACTTCTTTACATCGTAACACGAGTCAGCCACAGTCAGAGTGCCCAATCACAGTTCAGATGTACTAGGCATGACCTCACAGGTATGCACAAGGTAAAAAACCGGTGGCTTGGCACGGCTATTGTGCGCAATGCCTTGAAAAAACTGGCATGTGCCACTGACCATGACCACGCAGTTTACCAAGTACCTTAAACGGCTATGAATCATAACACGAGTCAGCCACGGTCAGAGTGTCCAATCACAGTGCAGACATATTGGACATGATCTTGCATGTATAAACATGGTAGAATACTGGTGGCTCGGTGTAACTATTGTGCGCAATGCCTTGACAAAGTTGGCATGTGCCACTGACCATGACCACAAAGTTTACCAAGTACCTTAAACGGCTATGAATCATAACACGAGTCACTCACGGTCAGAGTTTCTAATCACAGTGTAGATATACTGGGCATGACCATTACAGGTATAAAGAAGGTAGAATACTAGTGGCTTGGTGTGGCTATTGTGTGCAATGCCTTGACAAAGTTGGCATGTGCCACTAACCATGTCCACAAATGTATCCAAATGACTTTTACTTCTATTGATCATAACACAAGTCAACCACAGTCACCAAGGCTCTGCGCACAATAGCCACACCGGGCCACCAGAATTCTACCTTGTTTATGCCTGCAAGGCCATGCCTATTGCATCGGCATTGTGATTGGACACTCTGATTGTGGCTGACTCGTGTTATGATCAATAGAAGTAAAGGTCACTTGGATACATTTGTGGTCATGGTCAGTGGCACATGCCAACTTTGTCAAGGCATTGCGCACAATAGCCACACCAAGTTACCAGTATTCTACATTGTTTATACCTGTAAGGTCATGCCCAGTATATCTACACTGTGATTGGACACTCTGACCGTTGCTGACTCATGTTATGATTCATAGCCGTTTTAAGTCACATGGTAAACTTTGTCGTCATGGTCAGTGGCAAATGCAAACTTTTTCTAGGTATTGCGCACGATAACCACAACAAGCCACCAGTATTCTACCTTGTTTATACCTGTAAGGTCATGCCCAGTATATGTATACTGTGATTGGACACTCTGATTGTGGCTGACTCGTGTTATGATTCATAGCCGTTCAAGGTACTTGGTAAACTTTGTGGTCATGGTCAGTGGCACATGCCAACTTTGTTAAGGTATTGCGCACAAAAGCAGTGCCAAGTCACCAGTCTTTTACCTTGTTTATACCTGCAAGGTCATGCATATTAGATGTACGCTGTGATTGGGCACTCTGACCGTGGCTGACTCGTGTTACGATTCGTAGAAGTTAAAGTCACTTGGTTAACTTTGTGGTCATGGTCAGTGGCACATGGCAACTCCGTAAAGGTATTGCGCACAAAAGCCACACCGAGCCACCAGTATTCTACCTTATTTATACCTGAGAGATCATGCCTAGTACATCTGCACTGTGATTAGACACCCTGACCGTGGCTGATTCGTGTTATGATCAATAGAAGTAAACGTCACTTGGATACGTTTGTGGTCATGGTCAGTGGTACATGCCAACTTTGTCAAGGAATTGCGCACAATATCCACACGGAGCTACCAGTATTATACCTTGTTTATACCTGCAAGATCATTCCTAGAACATCTGCACTGTGATTGGACACTCTGACAGTGGCTGACTCGTGTTATGATCAATAGAAGTAAAAGTCACTTGCATACATTTGTGGTCATGGTCAGTGGCACCTGCCAACGTTGTCAAGGCATTGCGCACAACAGCCACACCGAGCCACCAGTATTCTACATTGTTCGTACCTGCGAGATCATGCACAGTATATCTACACTGTGATTGGATACTCTGACTGTGGCAGACATGTGTTTTGATTCGTAGACGTTAAAGTCACTTGGTAAACTTTGTGGTCATGGTCGGTGGCACATGCCACCTTTGTCAAGGCACTCCGCACAATAGCCACACCGGGCCACCAGTATTCTACCTTGTTTATACCTGCAAGGCCATGCCCATTACATTGGCATTGTGATTGGACACTCTGACTGTGGCTGACTCGTGTTATGATCAATAGAAGTAAAGGTCACTTGGATACATTTGTGGTCATGGTTAGTGGCACATGCCAACTTTGTCAAGGCATTGTGCACAATAGCCACACCGAGTTACCAGTATTCTACATTGTTTATACTTGTAAGGTCATGCCCAGTATATCTGCACTGTGATTGGACACTCTGACCGTGGCTGACTCGTGTTATGATTTATAGCCGTTCTAAGCCACTTGGTAAACCTTGTGGTCATGGTCAGTGGCAAATGCCAACTTTTTCAAGGTATTGCGCACAATAACCACAACCAGCCACCAGTATTCTACGTTGTGTATACCTGTAAGGTCATGCCCAGAATATCTACACTGTGATTGGACACTCTGATCGTGTCTGACCCGTGTTATGATTCATAACCGTTTAAGGTACTTGGTAAACTTTGTGGTCATGGTCAGTGGCACATGCCAACTTTGTTAAGGTATTCCGCACAAAAGCCGTGCCAAGTCACCAGTTTGTTACCTTGTTCATACCTGCAAGGTCATGCATATTAGATGTACGCTGTGATTGGGCACTCTGACCGTGGCTGACTCGTGTTACGATTCGTAGAAGTTAAAGTCACTTGGTTAACTTTGTGGTCATGGTCAGTGGCACATGGCAACTCTGTCAAGGTATTGCGCACAAGAGCCACACCGAGCCACCAGTATTCTACCTTATTTATACCTGCAAGATCATGCCTAGTACATCTGCACTGTGATTAGACACCCTGACCGTGGCTGATTCGTGTTATGATCAATAGAAGTAAACGTCACTTGGATACATTTGTGGTCATGGTCACTGGCACATGCCAACTTTGTCAATGATTTGTGCACAATAGCCACATCGAGCCACCAGTATTCTACCTTGTTTATACCTGCAAGATCATGCCTATAACATCTGCACTGTGATTGGACACTCTGAGTGTGGCTGACTCGTGTTATGATCAATAAAAGTAAAAGTCACTTGGATACATTTGTGGTCATGGTCAGTGGCACCTGCCAACGTTGTCAAGGCATTGCGCACAATAGCCACACCGAGCCACCAGTATTCTACATTGTTTGTACCTGCAAGATCATGCCCAGTATATCTACACTGTGATTTGATACTCTCACTGTGGCAGACTCGTGTTTTGATTCATAGACGTTAAAGTCACTTGGTACACTTTGTGGTCATGGTCGGTGGCACATGCCACCTTTGTCAAGGCAGTGCGCACAATAGCCACACCGGGCCACCAGTATTCTACCTTGTTTATACCTACAAGGTCATGCCTAGTACATCTGCACTTGTATTGGACACTCTGACCGTGGCTGACTCATGATATGATTCATAGCCGTTTAAGGTACTTGGTAAACTTTGTGGTCATGGTCAGTGGCACATGCCAACTTTGTCAAGGCTTTTTCCACAATAGCCGTGCCAAGCCACTAGTATTATGCATTGTTTTTACTTGTAAAATCATGCCTAGTACATCTGCACTGCGATTGGACACTCTGACCGTGGCTGACTCGTTTTATGATCAATAGAAGTAAAAGTCACTTGGATACATGTGTGGTCATGGTCAGTGGCACATGCCAACTTTGTCAAGGCACTGCGCACAATAGCCACACCGAGCCACCAGTATTCTACCTTGTTTATACATGCAAGGGCATGCCCAATATATCTGCACTGTGATTGGACACTCTGACCATGGCTGACTCGTGTTATGATTCATAGTCATTTAAGGTACTTGGTAAACTTTGTGGTCATGGTCAGTGGTACATGCCAACTTTGTCAAGGCATTGCACACAATAGACACACCACGCCACCGGTGTTCTACCTTGTTTATACCTGTATGGTCATGCCCAGTATATTTGCACCGTGACTAGACACTCTAACCGTGGCTGACTCATGTTATGATTCATAGTCATTTAAGGTACTTGGTAAACTTAGTGGTCATGGTCAGTGGCACATGCCAACTTTCTCAAGGCATTGCCCACAGGAGTTACACCGAGCCACCCGTATTCTAACCTTGTTTATATCTGCAAGGTCATGCCCAGTATATCTGCACTGTGATTGGACACACTGACCGTGGCTGACTCATGTTATGATTCATAGCCGTTTAAGGTACTTGGTAAACTTTGTGGTCATGGTCAATGGCACATGCCAACTTTACCAAGGCATTGCGCACAATAGTCGTGCCAAATCACAGGTTCTTTGCCTTGTTTATACCTGCAAGGTCATGCTTAGTACATCTGAACTGTGATTGGTTACTATGACTGTGGCTGACTCGTGTTACGATTTGTAGACGTTAAAGGCACTTGGTGAACTTTGTGGTCATGTTCAGTGGCACATGCCAACTTTGTCAAGGCTTTTTCCACAATAGCCGTGCCAAGCCACTAGTATTATGCATTGTTTTTACTTGTAAAATCATGCCTAGTACATCTGCACTGCGATTGGACACTCTGACCGTGGCTGACTCGTGTTATGATCAATAGAAGCAAAAGTCACCTGGATACATTTGTGGTCATGGTCAGTGGCACCTGCCAACGTTGTCAAGGCATTGCGCACAATAGCCACACCGAGCCACCAGTATTCTACCTTATTTATACCTGCAAGATCATGCCTAGTACATCTGCACTGTGATTGGACACTCTGACCGTGGCTGACTTGTGTTATGATCAATAGAAGTAAAAGTCACTTGGATACATTTGTGGTCATGGTCAGTGGCACATGCCAACTTTGTGAAGGCATTGCGCACAATAGCCACACAGAGCCACCAGTAGTCTACCTTGTTTGTACCTCCAAGATCATACCTAGTACCTCTGCACTGTGATTGGACACTGTGATTGTGGCTGACTCGTGTTATGATCAATAGAAGTAAAAGTTACTCGGATACATTTGTGGTCATGGTCAGTGGCACATGCCAACTTTGTCAAGGCATTGCACACAATAGCCACCCCAAGCCACCGGTATTCTACCTTGTTTGTACCTGAAAGATCATGCATATTACATGTGCACTGTGATTGGACACTCTGACCGTGGCTGACTCGTGTTATGATCAATAGAAGCAAAAGTCACCTGGATACATTTGTGGTCATGGTCAGTGGCACATACCAGCTTTAACAAGGCATCATGCACAATAGCCACACCGAGCCACCAGTATTCTACCTTGTTTGTACATGCAAGGTCATGCCCAATATATTTGCACTGTGATTACACACTCTGACTGTGGCTGACTCGTGTTATGATTCAAAGCAGTTGAATGTACTTGGTAAACTTTGTGGTCATGGTCAGTGGCACATGCCAACTTTGTCAAGACATTGGGCACAATAGCCACACCGAGCCAACAGTATTCTACGTTGTTTGCACCTACAATATCATGCCTATTACATCGGTACTGTGATTGGACACTCTGACCGTGGCTGACTCGTGTTATGATCAATAGAAGTAAAGGTCACTTGGATACATTTGTGGTCATGGTGAGTGGCACATGCCAACTTTGTCAAGGGATTGCGCACAATAGCCACACCAAATTACCAGTATTCTACCTTTTTTATACCTGTTAAGTCATGCCCAGTACATCTGCACTGTGATCGGACACTGTGACTGTGGCTGACTCGTGTTATGATTCATAGCCGTTTTAAGTCAATTGGTAAACTTTGTGGTCATGGTCAGTGGAAAATGCCAACGTTTTCAAGGTATTGCGCACAATAGCCACAATGAGCCACCAGTCTTCTACCTTATTTATACCTGTAAGGTCATGCCTAGTATATCTGCAGTGTCATTGGACACTCTGAACGTGGCTGACTCGTGTTATGATTCATAGCCGTTTAAGGTACTTGGTAAACTTTGTGGTCATGGTCAGAGGCACATGCCAACTTTGTTAAGGTATTCCGCACAATACCCGTGGCAAGCCACCGGTTTTTTACCTTGTTTATCCCTGCAAGGTCATGCATATTACACGTTCACTGTGATTGGGCACTCTGACCGTGGCTGACCCGTGTTACGATTCGTAGAAGTGAAAGTCACTTGGTTCACTTTGTGGTCATGGTCAATGGCACATGCCAACTGCGTCAAGGCATTGTGCACAATAGCCACACCAAGCCACCAGTATTCTACCTTATTTATACCTGCAAGATCATGCCTAGTACATCTGCACTGTGATTGGGCACCCTGACCGTGGCTGACTTGTGTTATGAGCAATAGAAGTAAAAGTTAATTGGATACGTTTGTGGTCATGGTCAGTGGCACATGCCAACTTTGTCAAGGCATTGCGCACAGTAGCCACACCAAGCTGCCTGTAGTCTACCTTGTTTATACCTGCAATGTCATGCCCAGTATATCTGCACTGTGATTCGACACTCTGACCGTGGCTGACTTGTGTTATGATTTATAGCCGTTTAAGATACTTGGTAAGCTTTGTGGTCATGGTCAGTGGCACATGCCAACTTTGTCGGGGCATTGCGCACAATAGCCGTGCAAGCCCACCGGTTTTTACCTTGTTTCTACCTGCAAGGTCATGCCCATTACATCTGAACTGTGATTGGGCACTCTGACCGTGGCTGACTCGTGTTACGATTCCTAGATGTCAAAGTCAATTGGTAAACTTTGTGGTCATGGTCAGTGGCACATGCAACCTTTGTCCCGGCATTGCGCACAATATCCACACTGATCTACCAGTATTCTACCTTGTTTGTGCCTGTAAGGTCATGCCCAGTATATCTGCACTGTGATTGGACACTCTGACCGTGGCTGACTCGTATTATGATTCATAGCTGTTTAAGGTACTTGGTAAACGTTGTGGTCATGGTCAGTGGCACATGGCAACTTTGTTAAGGTATTGCGCACAATAGCCTTGCCAAGCCACCGGTTTTTTACCTTTTTTATACCTGCAAGGTCATGCCCATTAGATGTGCACTGTGATTGGGTACTCTGACCGTGGCTGGCTCGTGTTACAATTCGTAGAAGTTAAAGTCACTTGGTTACCATTGTGGTCATGGTCAGTGGCACATGCCAACTCCGTCAAGGCATTGTGCACAATAGCCACACCGAGCCACCAGTATTCTACCTTGTTTATATCTGTAAGATCATGCCTAGTACATCTGCGCTGTGATTGGACACACTGACCATGGCTGACTCGTGTTATGATCAATAAAAGTAAAAGTCACTTGGATACATTTGTGGTCATGGTCAGTGGCACATGCCAGCTTTGTCAAGGCATTGCGCACAATAGCCACACCGAGCTACCAGTATTCTACCTTGTTTATACCAGCAAGGTCATGCCTAGTACATCTGAACTGTGATTGGGCACTCTGACTGTGGCTGACTCATGTTACGATTCGTAGAAGTTAAACTCACTTGGTAAACTTTGAGGTCATGGTCAGTGGCACATGCCAACTTTGTCAAGGCATTGCGTACAATAGCCACACTGAGCCACCAGTATTCTACCTTGTTTACACGTGCATGATCATGCCTAGTAAATCTGCACTGTGATTGGGCACTCTGACCGTGGCTGACTCGTGTTACGATTCATAGAAGTTAAAGTCATTTGGTAAACTTTGTGGGCCTGGCCAGTGGCACATGCCAACTTTATCAAGGCATTGTGCACAATAGCCACACCGAGCCACCAGAAATGTACCTTGTTTGCACCTGCAAGATCATGCCTAGTACATCTGAAATGTGCTTGGGCACTCTGACCGTGGCTGACTCGTGTTATGATCAATGGAAGTAAAAGTCACTTAGATACATTTGTGGTCATGGTAAGTGGCACATGCCAACTTTGTTAAGGCATTGCGCAAAGTAGCCACACCGAGCTGCCAATATTCTACCTTGTTGATACCTGCAAAGGCATGCCCAGTATATATGCACTGTGATTGGACACCATGACCATGGCTGACTCGTGTTATGATTCATAGCCGTTTAATGTTCTCGGTAAACTTTGTGGTCATGGTCAATGGCACATGCCAACTTTGTCAAGGCATTGCGCACGATAGCCGTGCCAAGCCACCAGTTTTTTACCCTGTTTATACCTGCAAGGTCATGCATATTAGATGTGCACTGTGATTGGGTACCCTGACCATGGCTGACTCGTGTTTTGATTCGTAGAAGTAAAAGTCATGCCCAGTACATCTGCACTGTGATTGGACACTCTGACCGTGGCTGACTCGTGTTATGAACAATAGAAGTAAAAGACACTTGGATACATTTGTGGTCATGGTCAGTGGCACATGCCAACTTTGTCAAGGCATTGCGCACAATAGCCACAACGTGCCAACCAGTATTCTACCTTGTTTGCACCTACAAGATCATGCCTATTACATTTGCACAGTGATTGGACACTCTTACCGTGGCTGACTCGTGTTATGATGAATAGAAGTAAAGGTCACTTGGATACATTTGTGGTCATTTTCAGTGGCACATGCCTACTTTGTCAAGGCATTGTGCACAATAGCCATGCCGGGCCACCAGTATTCTACCTTGTTTATACCTGTAAGGTTGTGCCCAGTATATCTCCACTGTGATTGGACACTCTGACTGTGGCTGACTCGTGTTATGATTCATAGCCGTTCTAAAGTCACTTGGTAAACTTTGTGGTCATGGTCAGTGGCACATGCCAACTTTGTCAAGGCATTGTGCACAATAGCCACACCGATCTACCAGTATTCTACCTTGTTTGTACCTGCAAAAAAATGCCTAGTACATCTGCACTATGATTGGACACTCTCACCATGGCCGACTCATGTTTTGATTCATAGCCGTTTAAGGTACTTGGCAAACATTGTGGTCATGGTCAGTGGCACATGCCAACTTTGTCAAGGCATTGCGCACAGTAGCTGTGCCAAGCCACCGGGTTTTTACCTTGTTTATACCTTCAAGATCATGCATGTTAGATGTGCGCTGTGATTGGACACTCTGACCGTGGCTGACTCGTGTTATGATTCATAGCCGTTCAAGGTACTTGGTAAACTTTCTGGTCATGGTCAGTGGCACATGCCAACTTTGTCAAGGCATTGCACACAATAGCCGAGCCAAGACACCAGTATTCTATCTTGTTTATACCTGCAAGGTCATGCCTAGTACATCTGAACTTTGATTGGACACTCTGACCGTGGCTGACTCGTGTTTTGATTCATGGAAGTAAACGTCACTTGGATACATTTGTGGCCATGGTCAGTGGCACATGCCAACTTTGTCAAGGTATTGCGCACAATAGCCACAACAAGCCACCAGTTTTCAACCTTGTTTATACATGTGAGGTCATGCTCAGTACAACTACACTGTGATTGGACACTCTGACCGTGGCTGACTCGTGTTATGATTCATAGCTGTTTAAGGTACCTGGTAAACTTTGTGGTCATGGTCAGTGGCACATGCCAACTTTGTTAAGGTATTGCGCACAATAGCCGTGCCAAACCACCGGTTTTTTACCTTGTTTATAGCTGCAAGGTCATGCAGATGTGCGCTGTGACTGGGCACTCTGACCGTGGCTGACTCGTGTTACGATTCGTAGAATTGTAAACACTAAAGTCACTTGGTTATTTTTGTGGTCATGGTCAGTGGCACATGCCAACTCCGTCAAGGCATTGTGCACAATAGCCACACCGAGCCGCCAGTATTCTTCCTTGTTTATACCTGCAAGATCATGCCTAGTACATATGCACTGTGATTGGACACTCTGACCGTGGCTGACTCGTGTTACGATGAATAGAAGTAAAAGTAACTTGGATACATTTGTGGTCATGGTCAGTGGCACATGCCAACTTTGCCAAGGCATTGCGCACTGTAGCCACACCGAGCTGCCAGTATTCTCTCGTGTTTATACCTGCAAGGTCATGCCCAGTACATCTGCACTGTGATTGGACACTCTGACCGTGGCTGACTTGTGTTATGATTCATAGCCATTTAAGGTACTTGGTAAAGTTAGTGATCATGGTCAGTGGCACATGCCAACTTTGTCGGGGCATTGCGCACAATAGCCGTGCAAGGCCACTGGTTTTTACGTTGTTTCTACCTGCAAGATCATGCCTAGTACATCTTAACTGTGATTGGGCACTCTGACCGTGGTTGACTCGTGTTACGATTCGTATATGTTAAAATCACTAGGTAAACTTTGTGGTCATGGTCAGTGGCACATGCCAAATTTGTCTAGGCATTGCGCACAATATCCACACTGATCTACTAGTATTGGCTCGGTGTGGCTATTGTGCGCAATGCCTTGACAAAGTTGGCATGTGCCGCTGACCATGACCACAAAGTATACCAAGTTGTCTGGAAAATGTAATGATACTTAGGCGAAGCGGAGGGACAGAGGGGTCAGCTGCGGAAGCATCGGCGAAACTACAAACGGCTGACAGCGTGATGACATCATCATGAAGGGCAAGACACGGTTGCCTGGGGCAACCAAGTGCTCACAAGCTGAAGTGAGGAAGCTGAACGAGCGTGGGGGCGGTGCCAAAGGCACGAGCCTATCCGAAAGTGTGACTTGCGTGAGCGCACTGCCGACAGGCACGGGCGCAGAAGTACAAAGGCGCCTCGACGAGGCAATGTGGGTGAGACTGAGCAAAGCAAAGGAGCAATAAAGGGCAAAGCTGGTGAGAGCGAATGAAGGTAACGAGGGATCCAAGTACCACAGCAGTGAAGGCGGGCGAAGAGATCACACAGTGAGGCCACAGCCGTGATGGCGGACGCAGCGAAAGATGAGGCAAGCTCGATTGATATGAGTAGATAGCTGATAACACAGGCAGAAAATACAAGGAGCACTGAACTACTTAAGTACTAGTCCTAGTCTCTACTATGGGGGACGATAGCCCAAGTGGTGCCGCAGCCGCTTGGCTGCTTCTGCCATGGAGGCAATGTGCGGAGCCGCTTCGCGGCTCGGCATGAACAAGAGAGGTGCGGGACATCGTGGAGGCACGTAGTCTTGGAGTGGTGCGCCGGTGTTGTTCAGCTATGCCCGTTTTTGGTATGTGGGCGAGAGAGCGCTTCTCCGCCACGTGAGCGCGGAGCGAGGTCCGGAGCGCTGGTTCTGAATGACCGTTATCATGCAACCGGCCGTTCGTGAAGTGTTGCTCAGGGAAACTCCGAACCAGTTCCTGTGTGGAGCCATCGTCGCGGGAATGAGCTGGTCACCGACAGAGGTTTTTGGTGTCCAATATTCGTATGCCCTTGCTTTGCCGCGGAGGGGCACTTGTGGAGTATGAGTCTCAGTTGGGGCCAGCTTGTGATATTGTGAGTGTATTCTGACACCCGCCCTCAATGTCACAAGTCTGATTATGTGTCGGAGAGGTGAGAGTCCAGGTGGTTGAACTTGATGTGCTGGTGTGCTGGAGTTGCTGGTGGGAGACTGGCGAGAGGTTGCCCAGATGTGTGCACTGAAGTAGTTCCTCGCTGATCTGTAGGAATCAGGGATGTTGAGAGAGACACCCTGTGCTGAGCTGCTGACAGAGTGACCCTCTTCCATCCAGAGGTGGTTTGGGAGGAGAAGGCTTTCAGTATTCGGGGGGTGCTGCTGCAGTCCTCGCGTGTGCACCCTGAGGAACATGCGGCCCAAGAGGATGGAGTTCCAGAGGGCAAGAGCGAGTTCAGTACCGTCCGTTGTGGAGTTATTGGTCTTTAGGAGGTTGGTCCTAGTAGAAGATGCTGGGGGTGCTGATGAGTGATCTTGCTGGCTGAGATGCTACTGTTGTCCTGCTTGTTGTTGATGAGGGAGGATGTAGATGGTTGCTGCTGCTGCTGGTGAAGACACTACGGATATGCAAGGTTCCTGGTTTATTGATAGAGAGTGTGATGATATAGAAGGTGAAGGATCTGTAGAGAGTGAAAGGGTCATTGTCGTGGCGGCACCAGGGTTGTCTTGGTGCTGTGGCGTTGTGTTCCAGATGGTTGTCCCGTAGTTGAGCATCATGAAGTTGTTGAGCTCCTCGTTGGTGAAAAGTGGAGTGTTCGAGTAGAGTAGTAGTCCCATGGATGCAATGGTGTCTGGATAAGAAGAGGCGGCGTCTGCTGCTGTAGAGTCCCATTCTTCTGAGAAGTTGTGATTGTTCCCTTTGTTCGAGGAGGAGGATGTCCGGATGGACGCTTAGGGAACTGAGCCTGTTGTGCCAGACATTAACAAGGAGTAGGCTTGTGCAAGTAGTCGGCGGCGTCGGCAACGTGATTTTCTTTTTGACATGCGAGCATAGGATTGGTTGCTGGTGGCAGACGGGGAGGCGGCATATGGCATGCAGTTGCCTGAGGATGTGGATGGTGGTGAATGCTTACTACACCCGGCTACGCAGAAGATGTTGCCAGAAAGAGGGGATTCGTGTGCTTTGGCGGTTAGAAAAAGAGGAGGTCATACAGTGGGGAGCTGTGGCTAGAGGGCTGTTTGTGCGTGGACACTGTTCAGGTTCTAAGGGTGATGAGAAAATGCGGAGGCGGCCAGGTGAGGGAGATGATGCCGAGATGATCGTTTCAGGAGGAGAGTCATGGTCTTTGGTCAATTCAGGTTGGGGAATGCTGGTGTGGGTGATGATAGTAGCTGAAGTTGCTGCTTCTGAAGATGGCTGAGGATCAGGATGCTATGAACGCTGCTTCTGTTGCTTGTGCTGATGCCAGGCTGCTACTGCAAGGCAACCGAGTACGTAGAGGATCACGATGCCCCGTTGAAGGAGGAGACATACGTAGCGCTGCTGAGATGTGGAGACATTCTTGAAGAGGCTGAGGAGACTCAGCTGTTGTTGTTCATGTGTGGTGCCGTCACTGAGGGTTGTGCCCATACACGGCCCAGTGGTGGTGATGACACGACGTAGAAGGATGAAGAGGACATGAGGAGGCTTTTCTTGTGAGACCGGATGGCTGCTGCTGTTGGAGATGCTTGCTGGCGGATTACCAGGTGCGCGCTTCGGCGGAGTGCTTCAGGCATCAGGCGGCGACTGATGTAGGTGATGGCTGCTGCGAGGTTCTCAACGTTGTGCCCATACACAACGTTGTTGTCCTTGCAGTTGCGAGAGAAAATGAGAAGTGGAGATTCGGCTGACTGGAAGGGGTGGTGCGGCGCGGCGCGGTGGTTTCGGCATCAGTGATGGAGAGGAAGCAAGGAGGAGAGCCAGGAGCTTTCACTGTGCTCTGAAACCATGTCAGGAAAATGTAATGATACTTAGGCGAAGCGGAGGGACGAATGGGTCAGCTGCAGAAGCATCGGCGAAACTACAGACGGCTGACAGCGTGATGACATCATCATGAAGGGCAAGACACGGTTGCCTGGGATAACCAAGTACTGACAAGCTGAAGCGAGGAAGCAGAACAAGCGTGGGGGCGGTGCCAAAGACACGAGCCTATCCGGAAGTGTGACTTGCGTGAGCGCAGTGCCGACAGGCACGGGCGCAGAAGTACAAAGGTGCCTCGACGAGGCAATGTGGGTGAGACTGAGCAAAGCAAAGGAGCGACAAAGGGCAAAGCTAGTGAAAGTGAATGAAGGTAACGAGGAATGCAAGTACCACAGCTGTGAAGGTGGACGAAGAGATGACACAGTGAGGCCACAGCCGTGATGGCAAGCGTAGCGGAAGATGAGGCAAGCTCGATTGATATGAGTAGATAGCCGATAACAGAGGCAGAAAATACAAGGAGCATTGAACTACTTAAGTACCAGTCCTAGTCTCTACTATGGGGGGCGATAGCCCAAGTGGTGCCGCAGCCGCTTGGCTGCTTCTGCCATGGAGGCAGGGTGCGGAGCCGCTTCGCGACTCGGCACAAACAAGAGAGGTGCCTGACGTCGTGGAGGCACGTAGTCCTGGAGTGGTGCGTCGGTGTTGTTCAGCTACGTCCGTTTTTGGTACGTGGGCAAGAGAGCGCTTCTTTGCCACGCGAGCGCGGAGCGAGGTCCGGAACGCTGGTTCTAGATGACCGTTATCATGCAACCGTCTGTTCTTGAAGTGTCGGTCAGGGAAACTCCAAACCAGTTCATGTGTGGAGCCATCGTCGCAGGGATGAGCTGGTCACCGACAGAGGTTTTCGGTGTCCAATATTCGAATGCCCTTGCTTTGCCGCGGAGGGGCACTTGTGGAGTATGAGTCTCAGTTGGGGCCGACTTGTGATACTGTGAGTGTATTCTGACACAAGTACCTTAAACGACTATGAATCATAACACGAGTCAGCCACAGTCAGAGTGTCCAAACACAGTGTAGATATACTGGGCATGACCTTGCAGGTATAAACAAGGTAGAACACTGGTGGCTCGGTGTGGCTATTGTGCGCAATGCCTTGACAAAGTTGGCATGTGCCACTGACAATGACCACAAATGTATCCAAGTGACTTTTACTTATATTGATCATAACACTAGTTAGCCACGGTCATAGTGTCCAATCACAGTGTAGATGACCATGACCACAAAGGTTACCAAGTGACTTTAACTTCTACGAATCAGAACACGAGTCAGCCACAGTCAGAGTGTCCAATCACAGTGCAGATATACTGGGCATCATCTTACATGTACAAACAAGACAGAATACTGGTGGCTCGGTGTGGCTATTGTGCACAATGCCTTGACAATGTTGGCATGTGCCACTGATCATGACCACAAATGTATCCAAGTGACTTTTACTTCTGTTGATCATAACACGAGTCAGTCATGGTCAGAGTGTCCAATCACAGTGCAGATGTACTAGGCATGATCTTGCAGGTTCAAACAAGGTAGAATACTGGTGGCTCGGTGTGACTATTATGCACAATGCCTTGATAAAGTTGGCATGTGCCACTGTCCATGACCACAAAGTTTACCAAGTGACTTTAACTTCTATGAATCATAACACGAGCCAGCCACGGTCATAGTGTCCAATCACAGTGCACATGTAGTATGCATGACCTTGCAGGTATAAACAAGGAATTAAACCGGTGGCTTGGCACGGCTATTGTGCGCAATGCATTGACAAAGTTGGCATGTGCCACTGACCATGACTGCAAGGTTTACCAAGCACCTTAATCGGCTATAGATCATAACACGAGTCAGCCACGGTCAGAGTGTCCAATCACAGTGCACATATACTGGGAATGACCTTACAGGTATAGACATGGTAGAATACTGGTGGCTCGGTGTGGCTATTGTGCGCAATGCCTTGACAAAGTTGGCATGTGCCACTGACCATGAACACAAATGTTTCCAAGTGACTTTTTCTTCTATGAATCATTACACAAGTCAGCCACGGTCAGAGTGTCGAATCACAGTTCAGATGTGCTAGGCATGACCTTGCAGGTGTAGATAAGGTAGAATACTGGTGGCTTGACACGGCTATTGTGCGTAATGCCTTGACAAAGTTGGCATGTGCTACTGACTATTATCATAAAGTTTACCAAATACCTTAAACGGCTATGGATCATAACACGAGTCAGCCACTGTCAGAGTTTCCAATCACAGTGCACATGTACTAGGCATGATCTTGCATGTGCAAACAAGGTAGAATACTGGTGGCTCGGTGCGGCTATTGTGCGCAATGCCTTGACAGAGTTGGCATGTACCACAAACCATGACCACAAAGTTTACGAAGTACCTTAAACGGCTATGAATCATAAAATGAGTCAGCCACGGTCAGAGTGTCCAATCACAGTACAGATGTACTAGGCATGATCTTGCAGGTGCACAAAAGGTAGAATAGTGGTGGCTCGGTATGGCTATTGTGCACAATGCCTTGACAAAGTTGGCATGTGCCACTGACCATGACCACAAATTTATCCAAGTGACTTTTACTTTTATTCATCGTAATACGAGTCAGCCACGGTCAAAGTGTCCAATCACAGTGCAGATATACTGGGCATGACCTTGCAGGTACAAACAAGGTAGAATACTGGTGGCTTGGTGTGGCTATTGTGCGCAATGCCTTGACAAAGTTGGCATGTGCCACTGACCATGACCACAAAGTTTACCAAGTGACTTTAGCTTCTACGAATTGTAACATGTGCTAGCCACGGTCAGAGTGCCCAATCACAGCGTGCATCTAATATGCATGACCTTGTAGGTATAAACAAGGTAGAATACTGGTTGCTCGGTGTGGCTATTGTGCGCAATGCGTTGAAAACGTTGGCCTGTGCAACTGACCATGACCACACAGTTTCCCAAGTGACCTTAAACGGCTATGAATCATAACACGAGTCAGCCATGGTCAGAGTGTCCAATCAGACTACAGATATACTGGGCATGATCTTGCAAGTACAAACAAGGTACAATACTGGTGGCTCCTTGTGGCTATTGTGCGCAATGCCTTGACAAAGTTAGCATGTGCCACTGGCCATGACCACAAAGTTTACGAAGTACCTTAAACGGCTATGAATCATAACACGAGTCAGCCACGGTCAGAGTGTCAAATCACATGACAGATGTACTAGGCATGATCTTACACGTACAAACAAGGTACAATACTGGTGGCTTGGTGTGGCTATTGTGCGCAATGCCTTGATAAAGTTGGCATGTGCCACTGACCATGACCACAAAGTTTACCAAGTATTTTAAACGGCTATGAATAGTAACACGAGTCAGCCACAGTGAGAGTTCAAATCACAGTGCAGATGTGCAGGCATGATCTTGCAGGTGCAAACAAGGTAGAATACTGGTGGCCCGGTGTGGCTATTGTGCGCAATGCCTTGACAAAGCTGGCATGTGCCACTGACCATGACCACAAATGTATCCAAGTGACTTTTACTTCTATTGATCATAACACGAGTCAGCCACGGTCAGAGTGTCTA
>SZWC01005288.1:7382-48250 GCA_023375785.1 Penium margaritaceum
TGGGAATTAACACTTGATCAAGGCTCACAAGCAGTGGCATTTTATAGCCACTGATCTAAGCTTTCCAGAACACCAAAGCATGCCAGATTTGGAGCTTCCTAGCAGATTCTATGGCTTCTAGAGTGCTCCTTGGTAGGCTGTCCTTTTCCCACCTAGGAAGGCATCCCTTCCCTCCTCTAGAAGCTTCTGCCCCTTCCTAGATTCCTCAGCTTGCTTCTAGTAGGAGGGAAGGTGTCCAGAAGACCAAGACACCTCTAGATGCCTTGTAGGACAAGTCACCCCTTCTAGAAGGTGTGCCACCTTCCTGGACCCTCACCTGGCCTTCTAGAAACTTAAAGAGGAACTCTAGAGGTTGAGCTAGCTTCCTGGTATCTATTTTCCACCTCCCTTGAGGCAGGGCAGAATTTCATCTTGTGGGACTTGAACCCGGGCCCCTGCATCTAGAGGTGGACACCATTAACCACTAAGCCACTAAGGCTTGTCTTTTTGGTGTTCCTTTTTTTAGTCACTCCTGCCATGGTGAGGAGCATCATTCCAACAATGCCTACTTTGGTTGGTCATTGTGCATGGTATCCACACCGTGCCACAACGTTTTGAAGCTCCATGTATTTTCTATTTGATACTTTGTGTTCCAAACCATTGTTTCCCCATGTGACCATTTGTGACTCGTATTATGAGTTGTCAACGTTTACCACACACAGCGGATTTCTTTGGTCAAAGGCAGTACATATGCCTTCTTTGGTCAGTCATTGGGCATGCTAGCCACACCGTGCTACTACTGACAGAAGGTCGTTGTACTTGCTAGTTGAGAACTGATATTCCCATAGCATTGCTTCCTCCCCTTACGGCTTGTGACTTGTGTTATGGTTGGTCAATGTTGACCACCCGTATTGAAATTCGCTGGTCATGGTCAGTGAAATATGCCTAGTTTGGTTGTTTGGTGTGCATATTAGCCACACTGTGCATGTACGTATTGAAGTTCTTTGTCCTTTCTAGTCGATACATAGGGTTCCCAAACCATTGTCTCTCCCTCTGACCATTTGTGACTCATTTATGAGTTGTCAATGTTGACCACACATAGTGGACGTCTTCGGTCATAGTCGGTGACGTGTGCATCCTTTGGTTTGTCACTGTGCACGCTAGCCACACTGTGCCACTGCTTGTTGAAAAGCTTTCTACTTGCTAGTTGATAACTAGTGGTCCCAACCCATAGTTTCCCCCACTAACCATTTATGACACGTGTTATGAGTTTTAAACGTTGACCACACTGTGAAATCCGTTTGGTCATGGTTAGTGACATATGCCTACTTTGGTTGGGCCTTGTACGTGATTACCACACTGTGTCATTACATATTGAAGGTCTTTGTGCTTTCTAGTTGATTGCTAGTGTCCCCAAACCGTTGCTAGCCCCTCTGAATATCCGTGACTCGTGTTGTGAGTTGTCAACATTGACCACATGAAGTGAAACTCGTTGGTCATGGTGAATGACATATGCATACTTTGGTTGGTCACTGTGCATTGTAGGCAAACTGTGCCACTACATATTGAAGGTATTTGTACTTGCTAGTCAAAAACTACTATTCACAAACCATTATCTTCCAGCCTGACCATTTGTGACTCGTGTTATGAGTTTTCAAAGTTTACCACACTTTGTGACATTATTTGGCCATGGTCAGTGACATATGCCTACTTTGGTTGGCCATCGTGCATGGTATCCACACCATGCCAGAACGTATTGAAGCTCCTTGTGCTTGCTATTTGACACTTGGTGTTCCCAAATCATTGTTTCCCCCTCTGACCATATGTGACTCGTATTATGAGTTGTCAACGTAGACCACAAACGCTGGATTTCTTTGGTCAAAGGCAGTACATATGCCTAATTTGGCTGGTCATTGTGCATGGTAGCCACAGCGTGCTACTACTGACTGAAGGTCATTGTACTTGCTAGTTGAGAACTGATATTCCCATAGCATTATTTCCTCCCGTGACCGTTTGTGACTCGTGTTATGGTTGGTGAATGTTGACCACCCATATTGAAATTCTTTGGTCAAGGTCAGTGACATATGCCTAGTTTGGTTGTTTGGTGTGCATAGTAGCCAAATCGCGCCACTATGTATTGAAGTTCTTTGTCCTTTCTAGTCGATACATAGGGCTCCCAAGCCATTGTCTCTCCCTCTGATTATTTGTGACTTGTGTTATGAGTTGTCAATGTTGACCACACATAGTGGACTTCTCCAGTCATAGTCAGTGACATATGCATCCTTTGGTTGTTCACTATGCACGCTTCCACACCGTGCCACTACTTGTTGAAAATTGTTCTTCTTGCTAGTTGATAACCAGTGTTACCAACCCATGGTTTCCCCCACTGACCATTTGTGACTCGTGTTATGAGTTTTCAACGTTGACCACACACTCTGAAATGCGTTTCGTCATGGTTAGTGACATATGCCTACTTTTGTTTGTCACTGTACATGGTTACCACGCCGTGTCACTACGTATTGAAGGTATTTGTGCTTTCTAGTCAATAGATAGTGTTCCCAAACCATTGTTACCCCCCTTTGACTATCTGTGACTTGTGTTGTGAATTTTCAACGCTGACCACATGAAGTGAAATTCGTTGGTCATGGTCAGTGACATATGCCTACTTTGGTTGGTCACTGTGCATGGTAGCCACGCTGTGCCACTACATTTTGAAGGTATTTGTACTTGCTACTCGATGACTAGTATTCACAAACCATTATTTTCTACCCGGATCATTTGTGACTCGTGTTATGAGTTGTCAAAGTTTACCACACTTAGTGACATTATTTGGTCTTGGTCAGTGACACATGCCTACTTTGGTTGGTCATCATGCATGGTATCCACACAGTGCCACAACGGATTGAAGGTCCTGGTGCTTTCTAGTTGACACCTGGTGTTCCCAACCCATTGTTTCCCCCTCTAACCATTTGTGACTCCTATCATAAGTTGTCAACGCTGACCACACACAGCGGATTTCTTTGGTTAAAGGTAGTACATATGCCTATTTGGTCGGTCATTTTGCATGGTAGCCACACCGTTCTTATACTGATTGAAGGTTGCAGTACTTGTTAGTTGAGAACTGATATTCACAGACCATTTTTTTGCCCTCTGACCATTCGTGACTCGTGTTATGGTTGGTGAATGTCGACCACCCATAATGAAATTCTTTCATCATGGTAGGTGACATATGCCTACTTGATGCCCTCAATCTTGCAGCGCACAATATTACTTCCGCGCCCTCTAACTCCGCGTTTGGTCTGCTCCGCGATCTTGCCGTTCCGCGATTCTAGGCAGCACCCGCTGGCTACTCGTTCGCTACCTCTCCTAGTCTTCCGCGGATGCTTCACACCTTCTGGGTCCCGGTCGTGGGTAGTGCTCCGCGGCTCCCTCCTTGCCAGCACGAGAGTCCGTCACCTTGTGGCCTCTGACTCCTTTGCCCGCAAAACCCCGTTCCGTGGTCGTGTGCAAGGCCGCGGAGTCGCCAGCAGCACTCTTCACCCAACTTGTGTTCCCTAGTGATGACAGCACTCAGCGGAACCTTTGATCGTTCTCAGGAGGGGTGGATTGAGCAGTATGCTTCGCACACACCCGGAGGATAAGTATTCCCCCTCCGCGGAACAACTCCGCGGAAAGCATGGTTACAACGTCCTCAACAGGTGCCGATCTCAGAGGGTGAAGCGTGGGTCTGAGCCACACCAATACTTGCGCGGATTAATGAGACCGAGGGAGGCAATCAGGTTCTGAACAAGTCAGGGCTCTCAGGCTCATGAGTGGGGAATGGGCTTGTATTAGCTCAAACTCCACATGATCAGGCAAAGGTAAGCATCTCTGGTCATCGGTCAGATCAGATCACACTAGTCCCTCCACTATACCACTACTTTATATCCCCCAAAACTAGTTCTCTCAGACCCCTACTCTCACCCTTTCCCTCATCTTGGACTCCGCGCGGCACGCTACACGCACCGCGGGTCTCGTCCTTGACACACACACACACACACACTTTACCACTATATTCCCTGTTCTATTACTACATCTTCCTCTAGTCCGTGGCTTGGTCGCTCGCGGTCTTGTGTTCTTCCTTGACTCTTCGTCCTCGCGGGGTGCGTCCTCCCGGTCTCCTCCTTGATTACCGCTGCCATTCTTGGGCCCTCATTGGTCGAGCTCTTGCCTGACTTCTGGTCGTGGCGTCATGTGTTTCTGCACGTCCGGCGCTCCATCTTCTCCGCGGCTCGACTCATGTTCCCTTCTCATCGCGGATTCTCACCCTTCTGTCCCGCTCGTTTTGGCTTCTCCGCATCCATTCCTTCCAACCGCCGTTGATAGATCATCGTCAATTCCTATTTCTTGGCGGCAGCTCTCCCGCCTCCTTCCTTCACCACTGGCGGATTCCGCGCCACCCCACGCTCAACCACAATCTTATTGCGAGAGCCAGCATGCCTTGCGCGTTCTCCGGTACTCCGCGGTCTCCCCTTTATCCTTCTCCGCGGACCTGTGGCCGCGGGAGCCTCATTCCGCGGATCTGTGGGGACCTGCGATTTCCCTTTCACGGATCCACATTCTCCTTAGCGGAGATACGGTGGATCCGCGTCTGACACTGATGCCCCCAACCCCCCTTTCCAAGACTCTGTCCCAGAGTCTCCTTAGCGCGACAGGCGTGTGAACTTTCCCTGGGAGCCTGGCCGCTGCCATTGTTGGCAGGGGCGGCAGTAGGTCTCCACTTCTCCGCCCTCACGCTGATACCTCACGGAGCACTCCTGGTGCACGTATAGCTGGCAGCCCTCACACCTGGCTCCTGCAGTGATGTCTTCCGCGCCCAGTCTCCTTTTGCAGGTAGAGCAATGCGGGATTCGTTCATATGTCCTGTAGCTGGTGCAGCGGTATACTGTCAGCCCCTCCTCATTTCTGCCCACCTCTGTAGCACACTGTGCGTGGGCCCATCCTCCACAGTGCTCACAGTGGCATGCTGTCCCGGTGACAATCCCCATACATCCATCTCTGCAGCACTGCAATCCGGAGTTCTTTGCACCCCAGTTAGCTTTTCTGGGCTGAGCCAAGCACTGTTGGCATGCCCACACTCCTTCCTTGCCCCTCTTGCCGCACCGCAGATGGCACATCTTTGAGCACATGCCACATCCCTTGCCGAACTCCGACATCCCCTCATGGCAGGCTGCGCAAGCAGGTTCTCGGGTCTCCGCGATGAAGATGAGGTAGCAGTCTGCCTCAAGGAGCTCATTGCACACACATTGGTGGCATTGGCCCTTCCAGGCAGAGCTGCATGCCACCAAGCATTCGCGGTGTACAAACCTTGTACAGACAATACATTTCTCCCCGTCCTGTACAGTCTTTAGGCATGTGGGGCATGGCGCGGACTGGTGCCCTCCCATTCCCGGTCCCTCCTCTTCCTCTGATTTTTTCTCTTCTTCTTCCTCACTCACTCGCGATGCCCTGCGAACGCCTCGTTGCCTCTCGACCTCCTCCTTGCACCTCTTGCACACCGCAGCCCCGCTTCGCCCTCCGTGTCCATCACGAGGCGTGGCCAAGCATCCAGTGCAGATTTTGCGGAGGCATCCGCCACAGTCCTGCACCTCCACTCCCCACCACTGGCCGCATTGACCGCATTTCTTTTCTTCCAGTTCCTTCTTCCTTTTCTCTTATGCGGCGACCCATCCCTCTGCCTGCCATTGCCTCATTGTGGCCCCGGAAACGAAGTGCGGTCCTCTCTTTCTCTCGAGAAGCCCTTCTTCCTCCTCCTCCTCCTCTTCCTCCTCTTCTGGGTCCCACCTCGCGCGGGACGGCGCTCCCCCAGCGCCGGGTCCTGCTCCCTCTTCCTCATCCCTTTTCTTCGCGGCCTCCTGTTCAACACCCTCCTGCAGGCATCACAGGCAGGTTCGATTTCGTCAGATGCAGGTCTTGGAGGCTCCGCCGGCGTACTGATGCGTTGGATTCCCGCATACCCGGCACAACACCTTTAGGAGTGGTTCAGCAGGGAGGTTTTCTCCGCACCACACACAGGGGCCAGTGTAGTCGGCCAGGGCCTTAGGGCTCATTGGCACCCCCGCCTGCGGTGGTACTTTCTGGGGTAGCTGGTGGGATACTCCCGCTAGGGTTTGCTCGGGGTGTGGTTCGGGTCTGCCTTCAGATTCCTCCTTTCCTTGGTCCCGCGGCTTTCCCTGCTCTTTCCGTCTCTCCTCCTGCTGCTCTTGCTGTTGCTCCCGCCTCCGCGGCTTGCATTGTTGCTCCTTCCGCACCTCTTGTGCGGCTAGTTCGCGGACATCAGATTCCTCCTCCTCAATCTCCTTTGGTTCCTGGCTCCATTCCTGCTCTTGCTGCGACACCTGTCTCTCACAGACATCCAGCACCTCCTCCGCTCTCCAACCTCGCAAACCTTTCCGCTGTCCCAGGGGCGACAAGCGACCTCCCGTCCCGGGGATGTGCGTTTGCCAAGCAGGTGGCAGCAGTACAAACTCCGTGGCCAGATAACTTTGGTCGTTGAATCCCTCCGGTCCTTCCAGCCACACCTGCCCTGCTTCAATGCTAGCCACGCGGTACACCTCCCGCGGTTCCCCTGCCTCTCTCCCCGCATTGGGGAAGGGGCGGAGGTACACCAAGTGACCCTCCTTGAAGGGCCCATGGTTCAGCCGTCGGTTTGCAGCCTCACATCCGCGCCAGGTTGAAACGGAGCCCCTTAACCGCGCCTCTGCCCGCATGGCCTTGGTCCTCTCACAACGCTCGCGGAACCATTCCGCGACCTCTTTATCCTTTTCCTCCTCCAAGAGCTTTTCTCGCTCCTCCGGTGCAAGTGGTAGTCTTAGCGGTTTCTGGGGCATGCCTATTGCCGCCCGCGGTGGTTGTCCGAAGAGTAGCATGTGTGGTGAGAAGGAGGTTGCTCGGTTGGGTGTTGTGTTGATGAAGTGCGCCATCTTCCTCGGCTTTTCAGTCTAGCTGCTGCCCTCCGCGGTTGCCACTGCCCTCTCCAATATGTCATGCACCCGCTCCACTTGCCCTTGTGACTCTGGCCGGTACCGCCCGGAGTGCACATGGCGGACCCCCCACTCCTCCAGCTCCTCTCTGAAGGCCCCCATGAACTCCGTGCCGTTGTCGCTGTGCACCACGCTGCAACCACCAAAGCGGTAGAAGATTTCCTTGCGGATGAACCTTGCCGCGGTAGCTGAACTCTTGTTGGGCACAGCGCGGACCCAGAGATACTTTGTGAAGTGGTCCACCACTCCAATCCAGTATCGGTTCCCTTGGTCGCAGTGTGCGCGGGGCCGTGGAAGTTGATAATAATATTTTCCAGCGGTTCACCGATAGGTGAGGGTTGGAACAACGGCTAGTCCGATGGTGTGGTTTTTTGCGCTCATTCGCAGGGGGCGCAGTGTTGCACCACCTCTTTGATGATCGCCGCCAGGTTTGGTATGTGGATGATGGGCGTCAGGCGATCCTTCAGCGCCTGCACACCAGTATGGTGGTGGCGGTGGTAGGCCTCCACGACTGCCCCGTGCAGTGTAGGTAGTGGTACCCACAAGACACGCGGAGTCAGTCTCCAGAGACGGCCATCCTCCCATGCATAGTGCTCGCACAGACGGGCTAGATCATCCTTTATCCTTGCGGTGGAATTCCACGCCCAGACGTACTTCCAGGTCTGCGAACACCTTCTGTGCCTCCGCCTTCTGCTTTTCCTTGCTGCTGGCGCGGAGAAGAATGTGGGCAGTTTGCCAGATTCGCCAATCCTGCGTTTCCATGGGCCCCTTCCTCCCCGCTTTCTCTGTTACTGCTTCCTCCGGCTTCCGCTTCGTCTCTGATATTCTTGCTGGCAATCCGCGTGCTCGCCTCCCATCTTGCTTCGCTTTCATCACCTCGAACTTCTTGCGGTTCTCTTCATCATAGACCGGTGGCTCTCGGTCCCAAGGATCAGGTGCAGGGAAGAGCCAAAGGATTCCGACCGCTTGAAGCTCTCCTTCATCCCACTGCTCTCGCAGCCTGCTTTCAGCGGGGCAACTTGGGCGTTTTCCGCGTCCACCAGCGCGGTGCAGCTCAATCACCTCCTCCTTCTTGTGTGGAGCCGCTCCTGGAGCCCGCAGTAATCCCTGGCTGCGTGTGAGGGGCTGTTCCTCTTCCGAGTCTCCCGATGACTCACTGATTTCGGAAACCACCATCACCGCCTCTTTCTCCGCACGTCCCCTCCTTTCCGGCCCCTTGCGTGCAGCTACTGTCGCGGCCTCTCCCAAGATGGGCCGCAGTGGAGCCAGCACCATCTCCGCTGGCATGTGGACTGTGCGGAGTACTGCCATCAGAAGCTCTGCTGCCTGTGCGGCCTCCCGCTGAGCCTACGCCAACTGTTCTGGAGTTACGCCGGGGCTGGGGTCTTCATGTACCCGAGGTTGTTTCTCTTTCTGTGGCTACGCGACCGCTTCCTCTTCTGCCTTCCTCTTTCCTTTCGGAGCAGGAATTGTGTCCTCCGGTAAAGTCTGCGCTGGCTCGTCACTCCGGCCGGTGTCTGCCGGCGCTGTTGTTCTGATCTGGCTCAGCGTTGCTGCTGCTTTCCGCACCACTGCCACCGCTTGGGCCTGGAGTTGTGCCTTCCGCTGGAGGGAGCCAGCGGATGGCTCCAGGCGGTAGCGCTTGACGCCAGCCTTGTACCTCTTCCACATCTTCTCTTCTGTTGCTCTTGCGTGCCTCGCCGCGGCCCTATCTATTGTTGTCTCCTTTGCTGCCTCCATCGCTGTACTACCTGCTCCCACTCTCACCGCCTCCGCGGCTGCCTGTGTTTCTACGGCTACCTGTACCTCCATGGCTGCTGCCCCTGCTACCTCGTCTGTCGCTATCGCCGCTGCCCCCGCTGCCGCTACTGCTGCTGCCTCTTTCCTTTCTTTTGCCGCTTCTGTTGCTGCTGCTGTTGCCTTTACTTCCGCCGCTTCCGCTGCTGCTGCTACTGCCTCTGCCACCGCTGCTGCCGCCGCTGCTTTTGCTTCCCCCATGATTTCCCTTATGAGTTTTTCTGCAGCTTCCTTCTCTATCTTAGCCGCCGCCTCCCGTTCCTTAGCCAATCGGGCCTCCTTCTCCGCGGCCTCTGCGGCCACCAGTTCTGACTCGGCTGTCTCTTCCTCCCATTCCTTCCGTAGGCATTCCTGCATCTGCTGTAATTGAGGGGAGGGCTGGGTGTATTCGCGAGCCTCCTCCACCTCCGCGTCCCTCCTGCTCTTGGCCTCTTGGCATATTTGCGTTGCCTCCTTGGCCCAGTGTCGCACCTCTTCTTGCTTTAGATGCAGTCCCTTTCCTCGAACCACGGTCCAGTGTGTCTCCACAACCGCTACCGCTACCCTGGTGCGTATCACATTCTGGAGCGTCAGCGTCCAGCATTTTTCCATGGCTTCCATCCAGCATCCTTCAGGTACCTGGGTGTTAGCAAGCCGGGATCTTTCTTCTTGCGGGTACTGAACGCTCCATCTGGCGTAGACGAGGTTGAGCAGATATCCCCACCTCCATTCGTCTGCCGCGGATCTTCGCCGCGGTGTTTCTGCCAATCCGGGTATCTGGTCATTCACATGGTACGGGATGAGGGCTCTGGCCCTCTCCTGGAGCAAGTGCACATACCGTCTCTCTGGACTGCTCCGCTCGTCCTTTCGCACCCTGTTCCACCACACTCGAGCGGCCTCCAGTGATGGGTCCGCCCGCTCAGTGTCCAGTAGTTCCGCGACGCCAGTCATGTCACCGGCCACCCCTGGTTTGATGCTCAGGCTATCCCGCAGTGCCAAAACAAGGCGCTCTACGTGTGCTGTTTCCAGCAAAAGCATCTGCCTTTTGTGCAATCCGAGGGCTAGCACCCCCGTGGCTGCTCCCTTCAGTACCACCTGCCACATCTTCCCGAACAATGAATCCTTGAATTCCGCGCGGATCACTTCCGGAATCTCTGTCAGCAGCTGGAGGATGACGCTGCTTACTACTTCAAGCAGCAGGGCTTCCTTGGGCTGCTCCCCGCTGTCCCCCGAGCTTTCCTCGAGGTACGTTCTTGCCCCTTCCATCACCGTTCCTGTGCCCAGCAGGGGACGTGCACGTTGCCGAGTTGGACTACCGCGCGAGGTCGGCGGCAAGTGAGAGAGCGCCGTCGTGGCCGGGGAGGGGACTGGGGTAACCAGGGTTCGAGCTTCATTTCGCGGGCTTGGTCTTAGGGTGGCGGTTGTTCTTGCCACTGCCTGTGTTGCCCCAGCCCCTGGCTCCATTTGCCTGAGGATCCGTGTCGGTGTCCTCGTGGCCGGGCCTTGTCGTGACGGTCCTGGTGATTTGGCTACACGTGGCGTGACCTGCGTTGGTGTTCGTCCCACGGGACTGGATCGCGGTGGGACTGTCGCTGCTGGTCTTGTGGTAGGTTTCAGGGTCGTCCCTGCGGCCGGGCTGGGCCGCGGTGAGGCCGCAGCCGCTGCCGGGGTGGCCGTCACCGGTGTTGGCGGAGTTCTCGTCGCCTAGCCAGGTCGAGACACACCTGTTGTAGCCGTAGGTAGTGCTGGTGTCCTTGCGGGTGTGGTCCTTGTCGTGGGGCCCTGCCGCGGTAGAGCCGCTGTTCCCGTTGGTGGTGTTGGTGTCCGTGCCGGGCGGTGCCCCGCGCCCGTGTTGAGAGCAGGGCAGCGTAGCTGCCGCCGGGTGGATCCACCCTCCCGCAACGAAGGCGCGGACCCCGTGCCTTGATTGCGTGCCATATCGGATGTTCCGCGGGCGAGAGCCCAGCTGCGCGTTATCCACCGAGTGTGTCGAGTGCCGGTGAAAGCTGTGTTGATAGTGGAGAGAACCGTGGTCGGAGATAGTCGATGCAAGGTAAAGAGCGTTGTGAACGATCGAATGCCGGAACTGGAAACGAGACTGAGGATGCCTGCACCGATCAATATATCCGCTTGGCGCGGCGCGAGCCAGTCCGCCGCGAGCAGAATGTCGTATGTGCGGACATCGAAAACCTGGACGGTTTGTGCCGCATGTACATTCGCCACCTGCATGGGAAGGCCCGCGATTTGTCCGAGCGGCGCGACGATGTCCCTGGTAGAGATGGAGAAGCGGAGTCAAGTGGGTTGGATGAGGTGCTACATGTGGAGTGAGCGGACCATCCAGAGCGCAATCGTGGTATGAGTGGCGCCGGTGTCCACGATGGCCACGAACTTGCGTACACATATCCACACGTAACACCACGCCACGTGGACATCGGAGGGTGCGGGCGGTCCGGGGGTGAGGGCCGCAGGTGCCGAGGTGCATGAGGCACGTGCAGCGGCACCGCGTATGATGGAGTGTGTGAGAATGATGCTGCAGGATAGCAGGCGGATGCCGGTCAGGTTGTCTCGCGTACATGCGAGGCAGATGCCAAGAGGGGCAAGTGAGGTATTGTGAGTGTTAAAGAGGGCGCGGAGACATTCTGCAGACTCAGGGGAGTGGAGGAGAAAGTCTACCAGAGTGAGGGGATGGCGGTTCTCAAGAAGTGTTGTGGCGGGAGCAGGAGATTGTGGTTCGCTGAATGGGGAAGTCTGTGGTGGAGCAGCGGACGTTCGCGAGGCTCGCGGGTTTGCATGTCGTGGGGGAATATGAGGAGCAATTTCCTCCAACATCCAACCGCGGATGGTAGGGTTGTACCTGCGAGCAAGCTACAGGCCAGACACGGAGATGGCTGGCAGAGTCTCCGTGACGGTCCACTTCGCGGCGGGATCGAGCTCATTCAAGAGTTGCAAGGCGACCTCCTGTTCCTCCTCGTCGAATTCTCTTGCCACTCCCTCCCATTCTGCCTCAGTGGGTGGTGGTGGTGTCCCGACCTCTGGAACAGGTCCTGCATCATTTAGATGTGCCTCCGCTATGTTTGGCGGTGCCTGTTCTGGGTCTGGCCAGCCAGTGCGCGGAAGTTGGCTCAAGGCATCCGCGTTGCGGTTCGCAAGTGCAGGCTGGTATTTGATCTTCATGTTGTAACCCTGGAGGAGGAGTGCCCACTTGGCTAGGATGCCCTCATGGTTTTGAGTAGTCAGAAGCCACTGTAGAGCCTGATGGTCTGTAAAAACCGTGAACGGCTTGCCATTCTTGATGTAATCGCGGAAGTGTTGCAGTGCCCAGAGGACAGCCAGGCATTCGCCCTTCACCGGAGGGTACTTCCGCTCCCCTTCCGTGAGAGCACGGCTGGCGTAGGCAATCACCTTCTGTGTGGGTTCCTGCACCGTTTGGAAGAGGATGGTCCCAAGCCCGTCCCGCGACCAGTCGGTGGTAATGGAGAATGGGAGGTTGAAGTCAGGGAACTCGAGCATGGGCGCGGTAACGAGTCAGTGCTTGATCTCCTTCCAGGCGTCCGCGCATACCGACGTCCATTCAAACGGCACGTCCTTGTGCGTCAACTCCTGGAGCGGCTTGATGATACGCGTGTGGTCATGCACAAACTTCCGGTAGAATGAGACGAAACCCAAGAAGATCTTGACTTGCCCCGCGGAAATGGGCTGTCGCCACTCCTGTACTGCCGCTATCTTTTCTGGATCAGTCTTGATGCCATCCGCGCTCATCACGAAGCCCAGGAACTCCATTTCCACGGCTCCGATGGAGCACTTGGCTGCCTTGAGCTTCAGGTTGGCTCTGGGGAGGGCAGCAAAGACGGCGGCCAGGGAGGAGAACAGTTCCTTGAAGGTGTGAGCCGCGACCATGATGTCGTCAATGTAGCAACTGACATTTGGAATTCCGCGGAGGGTAGAGTCCATGACCCGCTGAAATGTCGCGCTTGCGTTGTGGAGTCCAAAGGGCATGCGTGTAAACGCATATAGGCCTTCTGATGTTACAACCGCAGTTTTGGCGATGGAGTCCGGGTGCATTGGGACGGCGTGAAAGGCAGCCTTCACGTCGAGCTTTGCGAACCATCCGCGACCCTGCTGGCGCTCCTGTATGTCAACGATCAGAGGCATTGGGTACGCATCTTCCTCGGTCATGCGGTTGAGATCACGAAAGTCAATGCAGAATCGCTTGGACCCGTCCGGCTTCCCAAAGATGACCAAGTTGGAACGCCAGGGACTGACGATTGGGACAATCACTTCTTGCGCCTTGAGCTCGGCAAGCCCCTCTGTAATGATCTTCTCCTGCTCCGGCAGGATGCGCCGCACCTTTTGTTTTGTGGGCGTGGAGTCCCCCGTGGAAATGACGTGGAAGACTTCCACGGCCCCCAAGTCAACCGCGGAACCAGCGAAGATGTCCGCGAATGCGTCCAGCAGATCACGGAAGTCCCGCTTTTGTGTGGGCGAAAGTTGTGAGTGGAGCATGTGATTCCATCGCGGTGGTGGTGATGGTGTTGTTTTGCGGAGTGGGTAGAATTCCTCTTCTTCTTCGAGTTGATGGCCATCTCCTAGGACTCGTTGTCCCCTCTGCAAAAGTCCCAGGAGGTTGGTTTGCACTCCGGACTCGCTTGACTCCCCCGCGAGTTCCTGCCATTCTCTTGTTGTGACCAGTTCCGCGGCAGGCATGTCAGCCGCGATGGATGGCAGCTTACTCGCATGAACTTGAGAGTCCTCTGCCAATGCATCCAGGAGGGAGAAGGATTCGCCGCCGGTCACAGATACCGCTACCCTGTCCCTGATGGTGATGGGAAAAACGCGTCTTCCCCAGATGCCAAGCTGAGTTGCATGAATCCGAGGGAGAAAAGAAGATTGGCTCGTCGCAGTATCAAGTAATCCATGCCCAGAAGTACGTCATACGTCGTGGCCAGCGTGACTTGGACGTTCAATGGTTCATGAAGAGATCCCACTTGCATGGGTATGCCGTGAACCTCCCCGTCTCCATAGTCCATTCCGCCCGCTGAGTTGGTAAAAAGGCGTCGGGTAGAGAGGATGCGGTCTGTCCATCCGACCACTAGAAGGACGCAGAACGCCACAGTGGTGTGAGTGGTCCATGTGTCAATTATGGCCAGGAACTTCCTTCCACATATCCAAACCATGTAGCAGGCGACCTCGTAATGGTTGTCATCCCGACGCGGTGGTTCCAGGGGCTGCGGTGCCCATCCCCACTCTTCTTCTGCAAGGCTCAGTGCGAGCGAAGTGTAAGGTACCGCACGTCGGGTGTTCTGTGTGCCGCGGTAGGCGCGGTGCAGCTAAGGGAGATGCCCACAGCTTGGAGGCGTTGATTGGCTCTGGAGAACTCTTCCTTCAGTCGCGGTGCGTTGACTTCCGCGATGGGAGTGGTAAATAGACGTTGGACGGGATCAGTAATTCCCTCCGCGGCCGCTGGAGCTCCTGTTGGTGCCGGCAAAGATGTGGCATGATGCTTTTCCGCTGCGGGTGGTGGTTTCGTTTGCCGTCGTTTCGCCGGCACGACGGTACGTTTAGCAATTGCCTCTTGGAATCGTTCCTCTGCGGCCTCTGCCTTGCGCCGCATATCTTCCTGTACTCTGGCTGCCATCTGTAGATCCCATCCGCGCAAGCCTAATTCTTGGGCTTGTGCAATGAGGGTGGCTTCTGCTGCGGTGGGGGGAAACTCTGTAGTCTCGTCCTCCGCCATTGGCAGCCCCGGCTTGACGTTACGGGCTCCGCTCATGGAGTTCGCGGGTGCCTGTGGGCTGGGCAAAATGCCCTGCCCTCCCGGGGCAGTCTGGGTTTGATGATCCGGTGCCTGTCACCCAGCTTGCGTATGCTGCTGAGGCTGCTGATTTGCCATGGTTGATTATAATACCGCTGCCACTGCTGCACCATAGGGTCCTGCTGGACAATATCTGTTCGCGGAACACCCTGTCTTTTTCGCACACAGTCCCGAGCGATGTGCTCCAGGCTCTGGAAAGTGTAGCATGCCTTAGGCTTGGGTTCGGAGGCCTGTGCTGCTAGTGCTGGAGCAAGAGAATCTCCACCCTGTTGCTGCCGCGTCGACCGTTGTCGTGTGGAAATGGCTATGGCGTCTTGCACCGTAACCTGCAGTGATTGGTAGCGCTCAGGGATCATTAGGCTGCTGATCTCATCGGGAAGTGAGCGGATGAGATTTTGCAAGAGGATCCACAGCGGCAGTCCTTCCCCTTGAGGGTTCTTCGCGATTGATGCCCAAGTGAGGAACTGATCCAAAAACCTTCGGATGTCGGTGTCCTTCCGCATGACCTCCTTTTCAAATTTGCGGAGTGCTTCTTCCTTTGTCAGCCGCTTGAAGCGCTCGATCAACGCGTTGCCAAAATCCTCGAAGGAGTTGAACGGCGCTCGAGCATTGTACCAGTCCTCCGCCGCGCCCTGAAGATGGAGCTCCGCGGTGGCCAAACAAAGGATTGGTGGGATTCGTCCTATGCTTGCATGTATCGTAATCTGCTTCAACCATGTCCACAGGTCCTCTTCAGGGGTCCCCTTGAAGATTTCTAACCACGGAATGTTAGCCGATTGTGCGCGTACATACTGCAGCTGTGGCACAATGTTCCGGTTGGCCATGGATGTCACCGGGGAGAACAGGTGCGTGGCTGGAAGGGGGTGTTGGAGTGCGCGGCTGTGACCGTCGAATAACCCACGTGGCTAGTTTGCGGCTGCCCCTAGGGTGCAGGTGTGGGGTTGTTCATTGGGGCTGTCGCCGGAAGAGCATAGTAATGAGGCGCAGGGGTGGCCTGCGTTGCGTAGGGTGCGGAGTAGAAGGTAGTCCCAAGGGGCGGTGCCTGTGTGTTCGGGGCGGCGGGGACCGTAGGCCCTGGCAACCAGTAGCCCTGAGGTAGAGGGTGTGACACTACAGAGTGGTAGAGCAGGGTGGCGGTAGATGCCGCAGGAGCCATGGTGGTCGCTGGATTTGGCGGGAGAGCAGGATAGGTGGAGTGGGGTGCCGTCGTCTGCACCTGGCTGGCATGTAGTGCTGGATGGACCGCAATCCTGGCTGGCGCGGTACCCATCGGTTGTTGGTGATAGACTGGGTGTCCAACCGCCACGGGCATTAGCTGCGACATCATAGGGGTCGGTGGTTTCTGTGACTGTATCTGCTGCATAGGTACCTACGGTGGCACTCCCGTCGCGGAGGGCGTGGCCCATGTGCCCATCATCATCCAACCTAGTGGGGCTGTGGTAGGAGAGATCGTTGCGGGCCCCGCATACGGCAGAGTCCCCTGCAATGCTGGGTTGGGCTGTGGCTGGGGCCCTGTGAGTGACTGTTGGGTCGCGTGGGATGGCTGCAGAACCAGGGGGGTTGGTGCACCATGCCCCCTCTCTGTTCCCCCTGCGGTGTTCCTTGCTATCCAGTCAATTGTGGGTTGTGGCTCGCCGTTTCCCTGACGCTTGGTGTTGCTGGGGTGTCCGCGGCAGTCAACCGCGGATTCACCTATAGGGATACTCCTTCCATCGTGTTGGGTAGTCCATCCCCGGCTGTCTGACCCCCCTCCGCGTGTTCTGCTGTGGGTGGGTGGTGCTGCTGCCTTGTCTCCGGCATCACAGGTGACCTGCCCGGCTGTTTGGTGCATACTTCCTGCAGAGGCTGTCTCATCCCCCTTTCTCCCTTTGTTGAAGGTGATCGTTCCGTGAGCATACATCCCAGCTGCGCTTGGTGGCGGTGGGCCACCCCGAAGGTTAGCTCTCTGGAGACAAGCGGAGGCGAGGAGGTTTCCATCCCTGCCAGGGGCGCGGATGGCAGGTGTTCCTCCGCTGCTGCCCATGACTGCTGCATTCCGCCGCGCCGCTGATAAACTGGTCCTTGATATGCTAGTGTCCTTCAGGTCTCGGAGTGTCCGTTTGCTGGCGGTAACACATTGGAAAACCACCTGTGCTCCATAGAGTCGTTGGCCTGGAGCTGGTGGGTTCCGCGCACATCTTGGCTGTGCACGCTTTCCACCTCCACGCGGTCCTGCAGCGTGTTCATGATACGCCACCAGTGTAGCTGTTCTAACCACTCGGTGACTCTTTGGTGCTGTCCCAATGGGTGCACGCCCGGCGATGAACTGACGGGCATGCGAGAGGGTGTGGGCGAGGTCTCCGTACTGCCCGCCTGTGTGGCCACACGTCGCGGCAAGAAGTGGCGTATGGGAGCTTGCTGCGAATGCTGCTGGTGCCGCCTCCGCGTATCCTGATGCACGAAGCTGGCTGCTGACATGTATGACTGAACCTGAAGGCTCGTGCAGTTCTGCTAGCAAAGAGCAAGGAACTATCCACGCTCACCGCACCATGACACTGATACCCCCAATTTTGCCGCGCACAATATTACTTCCGCGCCCTCTAACTCCGCGTTTGGTCTTCTCCGCGATCTTGCCGTTGTGCGATTCTGGGCAGCACCCGCTGGCCACTCGTCCGCTACCTCTCCTAGTCTTCCGCGGATGCTTCACACCTTCTGGGTCCCGGTCGTGGGTAGTGCTTCGCGGCTCCCTCCTTGCCAGCACGAGAGTCCTCCACCTCGTGGCCTCTGACTCCTTTGCCCGCAGAACCCCGTTCCGTGGTCGTGTGCAAGGCCGCGGAGTCGCCAGCAGCACTCTTCACCCAACTTGTGTTCCCTAGTGATGACAGCACTCAGCGGAACCTTTGATCATTCTCAGGAGGGGTGGATTGAGCAGTATGTTCCGTGCACACCCGGAGGATAAGTATTCGCCCTCCGCGGAACAACTCCGCGGAAAGCACGGTTGCGACGTCCTCAACAGGTGCAGATCTCAGAGGGTGAAGCGTGGGTCTAAGCCACTCCAATACTTGCGCGGACTAATGAGACTGAGGGAGGCAATCAGGTTCTGAACAGGTCAGGGCTCTCAGGCTCATGAGTGGGGAATGGGCTTCTATTAGCTCAAAATGCACATGATCAGGCAAAGGTAAACATCTCTGGTCATCGGTCAGATCAGATCACACTAGTCCCTCCGCTATACCACTACTTTATATCCCCCAAAACTAGTTCTCTCAGACCCCTACTCTCACCCTTTCTCTCATCTTGGACTCAGCGCGGTGCGCTACACGCAGCGCGGGTCTCGTCCTTGACACACACACACACACACTTTACCACTATATTCCCTGTTCTATTACTACATCTTCCTCTAATCCGCGGCTTGATCGCTCGCAGTCTTGTGTTCTTCCTTGAATCTTCGTCCTCGCGGGGTGCGTCCTCCCGGTCTCCTCCTTGATTACCGCTGCCCTTCTTGGGTCCTCATTGGTCGAGCTCCTGCCTGACTTTTGGTCCTGGCGTCATGTGTTTCTGCACGTCCGGCGCTCCATCTTCTCCGCGGCTCGACTCATGTTCCCTTCTCACCGCGGATTCTCACCCTGCTGTCCCGCTCGTTTTGGCTTCTCCGCATCCATTCCTTCCAACCGCCGTTGATAGGTCATCGTCAATTCCTGCTTCTTGGCGGCAGCTCTCCTGCCTCCTTCCTTCACCACTGCCGGATTCCGCGCCACTCCACGCTCAACCGCAATCTTATTGCGGGAGCCAGCATGCCTTGTGCGTTCTCCGGTACTCCGCGGTCTCCCCTTTATCCTTCTCCGCGGACCTTTGGCCGCAGAAGCCTTGTTCCACGGATCTGTGGGGACCTGCGATTTCCCTTTCGCGGATCCACATTCTCCTTAGCGGAGATGTGGTGGATCCCCGTCTGATTGGTAGCCACACCGTGCTTATACTGATTGAAGGTCGCAGTACTTGCTAGTTGAGAACTGATATTCACAGACCATTTTTCCCCCTCTGACCATTCCTGACTCGTCTTATGGTTGGTGAATGCCGACCACCCATAATGAAATTCTTTCATCATGGTCGGTGACATATGCCTACTTTGGTTATTTGGTGTGCATAGTAGCCACACCGTACCACTACGTATTAAAGTCATTTGTCCTTTCTAGTCAATACATAGGGTTCCCAAACCATTGTCTCTCCCTCTGGCCATTTGTGACTCGTGTTATGAGTTGTCAATGTTGACCATACAAAGTGGATTCTTCGGTCATAGTCAGTGACGTGTGCATCATTTGGTTGTTCACTGTGCATGCTAGCCACACCGTGCCACTACCTGTTGAAAATATTTTGACTTCCTAGTTCATAACTAGTGTTCTCAACCCATGGTTTCCCCCACTGACCATTTGTGACTCTTGTTGTGAGTTTTCAACGTTGACCACCCACCGTGAAATGCATTTGGTTATGGTATGTGACATATGCCTACTTTCGTTTGTCACTGCACATGGTTACCACGCCGTGTCATAACATATCAAAGGTCTTTGTGCTTTCTTGTTGACAGCTAGTGTTCCCAAACCATTGTTAGCCCCCTCTAACTCTCTGTGACTCGTGTTGTGAGTTGTAAATGTTGACCATATGAAGTGAAATTCTTTGTTCATGGTCAGTGACACGTGCATACTTTGGTTGGTCACTGTGCATTGTAGCCACACTGTGCCACTACATATTGAAGGTATTTGTACTTGCTAGTCGATAACTAGTATTCACAAACCATTATCTTGCACCCTGACTCTTTGTGACTCGTGGTATGAGCCTTCAATGTTTACCACACTTAGTGACATTATTTGGTCATGATCAGTGACATATGCCTACTCTGGTTGGTCATCGTGCATGGTATCAACACCGTGCCTCAACGTATTGAAGCCCCTTGTGCTTGCTATTTGATACTTGGTGCTTTCAGACCATTGTTTCCCCCTCTGACCATTTGTGACGCGTATTATGAGTTGTCAACGTTGACCACACACAACGGATTTCTTTGGTCAAAGGCAGTACATATGCCTACTTTGGTCCTTCATTGTGCATGGTAGCCACACGGTGCTACTACTGACTCAAGGTTGTTGTACATGCTAGTTGAGAACTGATGTTTCCATAGCATTGTTTCCTCCCTTGACCGTTTGTGACTCGTGTTATGGTCGGTCAACCTTGACCACCCATGTTGAAATTCTCTGGTCATGGTCAGTGACATATGCCTAGTTTGGTTTTTGGTGTGCATATAAGCCACACCGTGCAACTACGTATCGAAGTTCTTTGTCCTTTTTAGTCGATACTTAGGGTTCCCAACCCATTTCCTCTCCCTCTGACCATCTGTGACTCGTGTTATGAGTTGTCAATGTTGACCACACATAGTGGACTTCTGCGTTCCTAGTCAGTGACATATGCATCCTTTGATTGGTCACTGTGTACGCTAGCCACACTGTGCCACTACTTGTTGAAAATATTTCTACTTGCTAGTTGATACCTAGTGTTTCCAACTCATAGCTCCCCCACTGACCATTCGCGACTCGTGTTATGAGTTTTCAACGTTGACCACAAACCGTGAAATCCGTTTGGTCATGGTTAGTGACATATGCCTACTTTGGTTTGTCCCTGTACATGGTTACCATGACATTTCAACACGTATCGAATGTCTTTGTGCTTTCTAGTTGATAGCTAGTGTTTCCAAACCGTTGTTAGCCCCTCTGATTATCTGTGATTCGTGTTGTGAGTTGTCAACATTGACCACACGAAGTGAAATTATTTGATCATGGTCAGTGACATATGCATACTTTGGTCGGTCATCGTGTATGGTATCCACACCGTTCCACAACTTATGGAAGGTCCTTGTGCTTGGTAGTTGATACGTGGTGTTCCCAAACCATTGTCTCCCCCTCTCACCATTCGTGACTCCTGTTATGAGTTTTCAACGTTGACCACACACAAAGGATTGCTTTGGTCGAAGGCAGTACATATGCCTACTTTGGTCGGTCATTGTGCATGGTAGTAACACTATGCTACTACTGATTGAAGGGCGTTGTAATTGCTAGTTGAGAACTGATAGTCCCGGACTATTGTTTCCCCCTCTGACTGTTTTTGCCTCGTGTTATGGTTGGTGAATGTTGACCACCCATATTGAAATTCTTTGGTCATGGTCAGTGACATATGCCTAGTTTGGTTGTTTGGTGTGCATAGTAGCAAACCGTGCTACTACTTATTGAATTATTTGTCCTTTCTAGTCCATGCATAGGGTCACCAAACCATTGTCTATCCCTCTGACCATCTGTGACTCGTGTTATGAGTTGTAAATGTTGACCACGCATACTGGATTTCTTCAGTCATAGTCAGTGACGTATTCATCCTTTGGTTGGTCACTGTGCACGCTAGCCAAACTGTGCCACTACTTGTTGAAGTTCTTTGTACTTGCTAGTTGACAACTAGTGTTCCCATTGCATTGTTTCCCCCCTCTGACCATTTGTGACTTGTGTTATTAGTTTTCAATATTGACCACACACTGTGAAATTTGTTTGGTCATGGTTAGTGACATGTGCCTACTTTGGTTTGTCAATGTACATGGTTACCACGCCCTGTCACTACATATTAAAGGTATTTGTTCTTTCCAGTTAAAAGCTAGTGTTCCCAAACCATTGTTACCCCCCTTAGACTATATGTGACTCGTGTTGTGAGTTGCGAATGCTGACCACATGAAGTGAAACTCGCTGGTCATGGGCAGTGACATATGCATAATTTGGTTGGTCACTGTGCATGGTAGTCAGGCGCTGCCACTACATATTGAAGGTATTTGTACTTGCGAGTCGATAACTAGTATTCAAAAACCATTATCTTCCACCCTGACCATTTGTGACTCGTGTTATGAGTTGTCAAGGTTTACCACACATGGTGACATTCTTTGGTTGGTCATCGTCCATGGTATCCACACTGTGCCACAACGTATTGTAGTTCCGTGTGCTTGCTATTTGACACTTGGTGTTCCCAAAACCATGGTTTCCCCCTCTTACGATTTGTGATTTGTATTATGAGTTGTCAACCTTGACCAGACACAGCGGATTTCTTTCGTCAAAGGCAGTACATATGCCTACTTTGGCCGGTCATTGTGCATGGTAGCCACATTGTGCTACTACTGACTGAATGTCGTTGTACTTGCTAGTTGAGAACTGATATTCCCAATCCATTTTTTCCTCCCCTGATCGTTTGTGACTCGTGTTATGGTTGGTCAACGTTGACCACCCATATTGAAATTCTCTGCTCATGGTCAGTGACATATGCCTAGTTTGGATGTTTGGTGTGCATATTACCCATGCATAGGGTTTCCAAACCATCGTCTCTCCCTCTGACCATTCGTGACTCGTGTTATGAGCTGTCAACGTTGACCACACATAGTGGACTTCTTCGTTCATAGTCAGTGACGTTTACATCATTTGGTTGGTCACTGTGCACGCTAGCCACACGGTGCCACTACTTGTTGAACTTCTTCGTACTTGCTAGTTGATAACTAGTTTCCATAACCCATTGTTCCCCCCTCTGACCATTTGTGACTCATGTGACGAGTTCTCAACGTTGACCACACACTGTGAAATTTGTTTGGTCATGGTTAGTGACATATGCCGACTTTGGTTTGTCACTGTACATGGTTACCACGACGTGATACTACGTATCAAAGGTATTTGTGCTTTCTAGTCAATAGCTAGTGTTCCCAAACCAATGTTACCCCCCTTTGACTAGCTGTGACTTGTGTTGTGGGTTTTCAACGCTGACCACATCAAGTGAAATTCGTTGGTCATGGTCAGTGACATATGCATACTTTGGTTGGTTACTGAGCATGGTAGCCACACTGTGCCACTACATATTGAAGGTCTTTGTACTAGCTACGCAATGACTAGTATTCACAAACCATTGTCTTCCATTCTGACCATTTGTGACTTGTGTTATGGGTTGTCAAAGTTTACCACACTTAGTGACATTATATGTTCATGGTCAGGGACATATGCATACTTTGGTTGGCCATCGTGCATGGTATCCACACCATGCCACAACTTATTTAAGGTCCGTGTGCTTGCTGGTTGGTACCTGGTGTTCCCAAACCATTGTCTCCCACTCTGACCATTTGTGAGTCCTATTATGAGCTGTCAACGCTGACCACACACAGCGGATTTCTTTGCTCAAAGGTAGTACATATGCCTAATTTGGTCGGTCTTTGTGCATGGTAGCTACACCGTGCTTATACTGATTGAAGGTCTCCGTACTTGCTAGTCAAGAACTGACATTCACAGACCATTGTTTCCCCCTCTGATCGTTTGTGACCCGTGTTATGGTTGGTGAATGTTGACCACTTATATTGAAATTCTTTCATCATGGTCAGTGATACATGCCTAGTTTGGTTGTTTGGTGTGCATAGTCGCCACACCGTGCCACTACGTATTGAAGTTCTTTGTCCTTTCTAGTCGATACATAGGGTTCTCAAACCATTGTCTCTCCCTCTGACCATTTGTGACTCGTGTTATGAGTTGTCAATGTTGACCATACATAGTGGATGTCTTCGGTCATAGTCAGTGACGTGTGCATCATTTGGTTTGTCACTGTGCACGCTAGCCACACCGTGCCACTAGTTGTTGAAAATCTTTCTACTTGCTAGTTGATAACTATTTTTCCCAACCCATGGTTCCCCCACTGACCATTTGTGACTCGTGTTATGAGTTCTCAACGTTGACCACACACTGTGAAATCCGTTTGGTCATGGTTTGTGACATATGCCTACTTTGGTTTGTGACTGTACATGGTTACCATGTCGTGTCGTTACGTGTCGAAGGTGTTTGTGCTTTTGTTTTGACAGCTAGTATTCCCAAAGCATTGTTAGTCCCCTCTGACTATCCGTGACTCGTGTTCTGAGTTGTAAATGTTGACCAAATGATGTGAAATACTTTGTTCATGGTCGGTGACATATGCATCCTTTGGTTGGTCGCTGTGTATTGTAGCCACACTGTGCCACTACATATTGAAGGTATTTTTTCTTGCTAGTCGATAACTAGTACTCATAAACCATTATCTTCCACCCTAACCATTTGTGACTTGTGTTATGAGTTGTCACAGTTTACCACACTTGGTGACATTATTTGGTCATGCTCAGTGACATATGCGTACTTTGGTTGGTCATTGTGCATGGTATTCACACTGTGCCACAACGTATTGAAGCTCCCTTTGCTTGCTATTTGATACATGGTATTCCCAAACCATTGTTTCCCCCTTCTGACCATTTGTGACTCGTATTATGAGCTGTCAACGTTGACCACACACAGCAGATTTATTTGGTCAAAGGCAGTACATATGCCTATTTTGGTCGGTCATTGTGCATGGTAGCCACACCGTGCTACTACTGACTGAAGGTTGTTGTACTTGCTAGTTGAGAACTGATATTCCCATAGCATTGTTTCCTCCCCTGACCGTTTGTGACTCGTGTTATGGTTGGTCAACATTGACCACCCATATTGAAATTCTGAGGTGATGTTCAGTGATAGATGCCTAGTTTGGTTATTTAGTGTGCATATTAGCCACACCGTACCACTACGTATTGAAATTCTTTGTCCTTTCTAGTTGATACATGGGGGTCCCAAACTATTGTCTCTCCCTCTGACCATTTGTGACTCGTGTTATGAGTTGTCGGTGTTGACCACACATAGTGGACTTCTTCGGTCATACTCAATGACATATGCATCCTTTGGTTGGTCAATGTGCACGTTAGCCACACCGTGCCACTACTTGTTGAAAATATTTCTTCTTCCTAGTTGAGAACTAGTGTTCCCAACCCATGGTTTCCCCCACTGACCATTTGTGACTCGTGTTGTGTGTTTTCAACGTTGACCACACACTGTGAAATCCGCTTGGTCATGGTTAGTGACATATGCCTACTTCGGTTTGTCCATGTACATGGTTACCACACCATGTCACTGCGTGTCGAAGGTCTTTGTGCTTTCTAGTTGATAGCTAGTGTTCCCAAACCGTTGTTAGCCTCTTTGAATATCTGTGACTCGTGCTGTGAGTTGTCAACATTGACCACATGAAGTGAAATTCTTTGGTCATGGTCAGTGACATGCATACTTTGGTTGGTCACTTTGCATTGTAGCCACACTGTGCCACTACATATTGAAGGTATTTGTACTTACTACTCGGTAACTAGTATTCACAAACCATTGTCTTCCACTCTGACCATTTGTGACTTGTGTTATGAATTGTCAAAGATTACCACACTTACTTACATTATTTGGTCATGGTCAGTGACATATGCCTACTTTGGTTGGTCATCGTGCATGGTATCCACTCCGTGCCACAACGTATTGAAGGTCCTTGTGCTTGCTAGTTAATACCTGGTGTTCCCAACCCATTGTCTCCCCTTCTGACCATTTGTGACTCCTATCATGAGCTGTCAACGTTGACCACACACAGCGGATTTATTTGGTCAAAGGCAGTACATATGCCTACTTTGGTTGGTCATTTTGCATGGTAGCCACACCGTGCTCATACCGATTGAAGGTCTCTGTACTTGCTAGTTGAGAACTGATATTCCCAGACCATTGTTTCCCCCTCTGACCAGTTGTGACTCGTGTTCTGAGTTGTCAATGTTGACCACACATAGTGGACTTCTTCGGTCATAGTCAGTGACATATGCATCCTTTGGTTGGTCACTGTGCACGCTAGCCACGCCGTGCCACTACTTGTTGAAAATATGTCTACTTCCTAGTTGATAACTATATTCCCAACCCATGGTTTCCCCCAGTGACCATTTGTGTCTCGTGTTATGAGTTTTCAACGTTGACCACACACTGTGAAATCCGTTTTGGCATGGTTAGTGACATATGCCTACTTTTGTTTGTCACTGTACATGGTTACCACGCCGTGTCACTACATATTAAGGGTATTTGTGCTTTCTAGTTAATAGCTAGTGTTCGCAAACCATTGTTACCCCCCTTTGAGTATATGTGACTCGTGTTGTGAGTTGTCAACGTTGACCGCATGAAGTGAAGTTCGTTGGTCATGGTCAGTGACATATGCATCCTTTTGTTGGTCACTGTGCATGGTAGCCACGCTGTGCCACTACATATTGAAGGTATTTGTACTTGCTACTTGATAGCTAGTATTCACAAACCATTGTCTTCCACTCTGACCATTTGCGAATCGTGTTATGAGCTGTCAAAGTTTACCATACTTACTGACATTGTTTTGGTCATGGTCAGTGACATATGCCTTCTTTGATTGGTCATCGTGCATGGTATCCATGCCGTGCCAACATTTATTGAAGCTCCTTGTGCTTGCTAGTTTATGCTTGTTGTTCCCAAATCATTGGTTCCCCCTCTGACCATTACTGACTCGTTTTATGAGTTGTTAACGTTGACCACACACGGTGTATTTCTTTGGTCTAAGGCAGTACACATGCCTGCTTTGGTCGGTCATTGTGCATGGTAGGGACACCGTACTACTACAAACTGAAGGTCTTTGTACTTGCTAGTTGAGAACTGATATTCCCATAGCATTGTTTCCTCCCCTGACCGGTTGTGACGCGTGTTATGGTTGGTCAAAGTTGAACACCCATATGCCTAGTTTGGTTGTTTGGTGTGCATATTAGCCACACCAAACCACTACGTATCAAAGTTCTTTGTCCTTTATAGACAATACATAGGGTTTCAAAACCATTGTCTCTCCCTCTGACCATTTGTGACTCGTGTTATGAGTTGTCAATGTTGACAACACATAGTAAACTTCTTTGGTCATAGTCAGTGACATATGCATCCTTTGGGTGGTCACTGTGCACGATAGCCACACAGTGCCACTACTTGTTGAAAACATTTCTACCCGCTACTTGACAACTAGTGTTCCCAACCCATGGTTTCCCCCACTGACCATTTTTGACTCGTGTTATGAGTTCTCAACGTTGACCACACTGTGTGAAATCTGTTTGGTCATGGTTAGTGGCATATGCCTACTTTTGTTTGTCACTGTACATGGTTACCAGGCCCTGTCACTACGTATTGAAGGTCTCTGTCCTTTCTTGTTGATAGCTAGTGTGCCCAAACCATTTTTACCCACTCTGAATTTCTGTGACTTGTGTTGTGAGTTGTCAACATTGACCACATTAAGTGCAATTCTTTATTCATGGTCAGTGACATATGCGTAGTTTGGTTGGTCACTGTGCATGGTAGCCACGCTGTGCCACTACATATTGAGAGTATTTGTACTTGCTACTTGATGAATAGTATTCACAAAAAATTGTCTTCCACTCTGACTATTTGTGACTCGTGGTATGAGTTGTCAAAGTTTACAACACTTAGTGACATTATTTGGTCATGGTCAGTGACATATGCCTACTTTGGTTGGTCATCCTGCATGGTATCCACACCGTGCCACAAATTATTGAAGGTCCTTGTGCTTGCTAGTTGATACCTGGTGTTCCCAGGCCATTGTCTCCCCCCCTGACCATTTGTGACTCCTGTTATGAGTTGTCAACGCTGACCAGACACAGCAGATTTATTTGGTCAAAGGTAGTACATATGCATACTTTGGTCGGTCATTGTGCATGGTAGCCACACCGTGCTTTTACTCATTGAAGGTTGCTGTACTTGCTAGTTGAGAACTGAAATTCACAGACCATTGTTTCCCCCTCTGACCGTTTGTGACTCAAGTTATGGTTGGTGAATGTTGACCACTTATTTTGAAATTATTTCATCATGATCAGTGACATATGCCTAGTTTGGTTGTTTGATGTGCATAGTAGCCACACCATGCCACTACGTATTGAAGGTCTTTGTCCTTTCTAGTTGAGACATAGGGATCCCAAACCATTGTCTCTCCCTCTGACCATTTGTGAATCGTGTTATGACTTGTCAATGTTGACCATATATAGTGGATTTCTTCGGTCATAGTCAGTGACGTGTGCATCCTTTGGTTAGCCATTGTGCACGCTAGCCACACCATGCCACTACTTGTTGAAAGTCCTTCTACTTGCTAGTTTATATCTAGTGGTCCCAACCCATGGTCGTCCCCACTGACCATTGTGACTCGTGTTATGAGTTTTCAACGTTGACCACACACTGTGATATCCGTTTGGTCATGGTTTGTGACATATGCCTACTTTGGTTTGTCACTGTACATGGTTACCACACCATGTCATTACGTATCGAAGGTATTTGTGCTTTCTTGTTGACAGCTAGTGTTCTCAAACCATTGTTAGCCCCCTCTGACTATCTGTGACTCGTATTGTGAGTTGTAATGGTTGACCACATGAAGTGAAATTCTTTGTTCATTGTGAGTGACATATGCATAATTTGGTTGGTCACTGTGCATTGTAGCCACGGTGTGCCACTACATATTGAAGGTATTTGTACTTGCTAGTCGATAACTAGTATTCACAAACCATTATCTTCTTCCCTGACCATTTGTGACTCGTGTTATGAGTTGTCAAAGTTTACCACACCTCCTGACATTATTTGGTCATGGTCAGAGACATAAGCCTACGTTGGTTGATCATCATGCATGGTATCCACACCATGCCACAATGTAGTGAAACTCCTTGTGCTTGCTTTTTGATCATTGGGGTTCCCAAACCATTATTTCCCCCTCTGACCATTTCTAACTCGTACTATGAGTTGTCGACGTTGACCAGACACAGCGGATTTACTTCGTCAAAGGCAGTACATATGCCTTCTTTGACCGGTCATTTACATGGTAGCCACACCGTGCTACTACTGACTGAAGGTCGTTGTACTTGCTAGTTCAGAACTGATATTCCCAACATATTGTTTCCTCCCCTGACCGTTTGTGACTCATGTTATCGTTGGTCAACGTTGACCACACATATTGAAATTCTCTGGTCATGGTCAGTGATATATGCCTAGTTTGGATGTTTGGTGTGCATATTAGCCACACCGTGCCACTACGTATTGAAGTTATTTGTCCTTTCTAGTCCATGCTCAAGGTTACCAAACCATCTTTCTTCCTGCTAGTTGATAAGTAGTGTTCCCAACCCATGATTTCCCCCACTGACCATTTGTGACTCGTGTTATGAGTTTTCAACGTTGACTACACTGTGTGAAATCCATTTGGTCATGGTTAGTGACATATGCCTACTTTTGTTTGTCACTCTACATGGTTACCACGCCGTGTCACTACGTATTGAAGGTCTCTGTGCTTTCTTGTTCATAGCTATTGTTCCCAAACCATTGTTACCCCCTCTGAATATCTGTCACTCGTTTTGTGAGTTGTCAACATTGACCAGATCAAGTGAAATTCTTTGTTCATGGTCACTGACATATGCATACTTTGGTTGGTCACTGTACATTGTAGTCACACTCTGGCACTACATATTGAATTCATTTGCACTTGCTAGTTGATGTCTAGTATTCACAAACCATTATCTTCCACCCTGACCATTTGTGACTCGTGTAATGAGTTGTCAAAGTTTACCACACATGGTGACATTCTTTGGTCATTTTCAGTGACATGTGCATACCTTGGTTGGTCATCGTGCATGGTATCCACACTGTGCCACAACGTATTGTAGCTCCTTGTGCTTGCTATTTTTTATCCTTGGTGTTCCCAAACCATTGTTCCCCCCTCTGGCCATTTGTGACTCATATTATGAGTTGTCGACGTTTACCAGACACAGCGGATTTCTTTCCTCAAAAGCAATACATATGCCTACTTTGGTCGGTCATTGTGCATGGTAGCCACACCGTGCTACTACTGACTGACGGTCATTGTACTTGCTAGTTGAGAACTGATATTCCCAAACCATTATTTTTTCCCCGGACCGTTTGTGACTCGTGTTATGGTTGGTCAACGTCGACCACCCATATTGAAATTCTATGGTCATGGTCAGTGACATAGGCCTAGTTTGGATGTTTGGTGTGCATTTTATTCACACCGTGCCACTACGCATTGAAGTTTTTTTCCCATTCTAGTCCATGCTTGGGGTTCCCAAACCATTGTCCCTCCCTCTGACCGTTTGTGACTCGTGTTATGAGGTGTCAATGTTGACAAGACACAGTTGACTTCTTCGGTCATATTCAGTGACGTATTCATCCTTTGGTTGGTCACCGTGCATGCTAGCCACACCGTGCCACTACTTGTTGAAGTTCTCCATACTTGCTAGTTGACAACTAGTGTTCATAACCCATTGTTTCCCCCTCTGACCATTTGTGACTCGTGTGATGAGTTTTCAACGTCGAGCACACACTGTGAAATTTGTTTGGTCATGGTTAGTGACATATGCCTACTTTGGTTTGTCACTGTATGTGGTTACCACGCCGTGTTCACTACGTATTGAAGGTATTTGTGCTTTCTATTCAAAAGCTAGTGTTTCCAAACCAATGTTACCCTCCATTGACTAGATGTGACTCGTGTTGTGAGTTTTCAACGCTGGACACATGAAGTGAAATTCGTTCGTCATGGTCAGTGACATATGCATACTTTGGTTGGTCAATGTGCATGGTAGGCACGCTGTACCACTACAAATTGAAGGTATTTTTACTTGCTACTTGATGACTAGTGTTTACAAACCATTGTCTTCCACTCTGACCATTTGTGACTCGTGTTATGAGTTGTCAACGTTTACCACACATAGTGACATTATTTGGTCATGGTCAGTGACATATGCCTACTTTGGTTGGTCATCGTGCATGGTATCTACACCGTGCCACAACTTGTTGAAGGTCCTTGTGCTTGCTAGTTGATACCTCGTGTTCCCAAACCATTGTCTCCCCCTCTGACCATTCGTGAATGCTGTTATGAGTTGTCAACGCTGACCACACACAGTACATTTCTTTGGTCAAAGGTAGTACATATACCTACTTTGGTCAGTCATTTTGCATGGCAGCCACACAGTGCTTATACTGATTGAAGGTCGCTTTGCTTGCTAGTTGAGAACTGATATTCACAGACCATTGTTTTCCCCTCTGACCGTTTGTGACTCGTGTTATGGTTGGTGAATGTTGACCACTTATACTGAAATTATTTCATCATGGTCAGTGACATATGCCTAGTTTGGTTGTTTTGTGTGCATAGTAGCCACACCGTGCCACTACGTATTCAAGTGATTTGTCCTTTCCAGTCAATACAGAGGGTTCCCAACCCATTGTCTCTCCCTCTGACCATTTGTGACTCGTGTTATGAGTTGTCAATGTTGGCCATACATAGTGGACTTCTTCGGTCATAGTCAGTGACGTGTGCATCCTTTGATTGGTCACTGTGCACGCTAGCCACACCGTGTTACTACTTGTTGAAAAGCTTTCTACTTTCTAGCTGATAAGTTGTGTTCCCATCCCATGGTTTCCCCCACTGACCATTTGTGACTCGTGTTATGAGTTTTCAACGTTGACCACACACTGTGAAATCCGTTTGGTCATGGCTTGTGACATAAGCCTACTTTTGTTTGTCGCTGTACATGGTTACCACGCTGTGTCATTACGTATCGAAGGTATTTGTGCTTTCTTGTTGACAGCTAGTGTTCCCAAACCATTGTTAGCCCCCTCTGACTTTCTGTGACTCGTGTTGTGAGTTGCAAATGTCGACCATATGAAGTGAGATTATTTGTTCATGTTCAGTGACAAATGCATAGTTTGGTTGATCACTGTGCATTGTAGCCACACTGTGCCACTACATATTGAAGGTATTTGTACTTGCTAGTCGATCACTAGTATTCACAACCCATTATCTTCCACCCTGACCATCCGTGACTCGTGTTATGAGTAGTCAACGTTTTCCACACTTAGTGACATTATTTGGTCATGGTCAGTGACATATGCCTAATTTGGTTGGTCATCGTGCATGGTATCCACACCGTGCAACAACTTGTTGAAGGTCCTTGTTCTTGCTAGTCGATACCTGATGTTCCCAGACCATTGTTTCCCCCTCTGACCATTTGTGATTTCTATTATGAGTTGTCGACGCTGCCCACACACAGCGGATTTCTTTGGTCAAAGGAAGTACATATGCCTACTTTGGTCGGTCATTGTGCATGGTAGCTACACTGTGCTTATACTGATTGAAGGTCGCTGTACTTGCTAGTTGAGAACTGATATTCCCAGACTATTGTTTCCTCCTCTGTCTGTTTGTGACTCGTGTTATGAGTTGTCAATGTTGGCCACACATAGTGGACTTCTTCGGTCATAGTCAGTGACATATGCATCCTTTGGTTGGTCACTGTGCACGCTAGCCACACCATGCAACTACTTGTTGAAGTTCTTTGTACTTGCTAGTTGACAACTAGTGTTCCTAACCCATTGTTTCTCCCTCTGACCATTTGGGACTCGTGTGATTAGTTTTCAAAGTTGACCACACACTATGAAATTTGTTTGGTCATGTTTAGTGACATATGCCTACTTTGGTTTGTCACTATACATGGTTACCACGCCGTGTCACTACTTATTGAAGGTATTTGTGCTTTCTATTCAATAGCTAGTGTTCCCAAAACAATGTTACCCCCCTTTGACTATATGTGACTCGTGTTGTGAGCTTTCAACGCTGACCACATGAAGTGAAATTCGCTGGGCATGGTCAGTGACATATGCATACTTTGGCTGGTCACTGTGCATGGTAGCCACGCTGTGCCACTACATATTGAAGGTATTTGTACTTGCTACTTGATGACTATTATTTACAAACCATTGTCTTCCACTATGACCAGTTGTGACTCGTGTTATGAGTTGTGACATTATTTGGTCATGGTCAGTGACATATGCCTACTTTGGTTGGTCATCGTGCATGGTATCCACACCAAGCCACAACTTATTGAAGGTCCTTGTGCTTGCTAGTTGATACCTGGTGTTCCCAAACCATTGTCTCCCCCTCCGACCATTTGTGAATCCTATTATGAGTTCTCAACGCTGACCACACACAATACATTTCTATGGTCACAGGTAGTACATATGCCTACTTTGCTCGGTCATTATGCATGGAAGCCACACCGTGCTTATAGTGATTGAAGGTCGCTGTACTTGCTAGTTGATAACTGATATTTACAGACCATTGTTTCCCCATCTGACCGTTTGTGACTCGTGTTATGGTTGGTGAATGTTGACCGCTTATATTGAAATTCTTTCATCATGGTCAGTTACATAAGCCTAGTTTGGTTGTTTAGTGTGCACGGTAGCCACACCGTGCCACTACGTATTGAAGTTATTTGTCCTTTCTAGTCAATACATAGGGTTCCTACCCATTGTCTCTCCATCTGACCATTTGTGACTTGTGTTATGAGTTGTCAATGTTGACCATACATAGTGGACTTCTTCGGTCATAGTCAGTGATGTGTGCATCCTTTGGTTGGTCACTGTGCATGCTAGCCGCACCGTGCCACTACTTGTTGAAAATCTTTCTACTTGCTAGGTGATAAGTTGTGTTCTCAACCCATGGTTTCCCCAACTGACCATTTGTGACTCGTGTAATGAGTTTTCAATGTTCACCACACACTGTGAAATCCGTTTGGTCATGGCTTGTGACATAAGCCTACTTTGGATTGTCACAGTACATGGTTACCACGCCGTGTCATTACGTATCGCAGGTATTTTTGCTTTCTTGCTGATAGCTAGTCTTCCCAAACCATTGTTAGCCCCCTCAGACTATCTGTGACTCGTGTTGTGAGTTGTAAATGTTGACCACATGAAGTGAAATTCTTTGTTCATGGTCAGTCACATATGCATACTTTGGTTGGTGACTGTGCATTGTAGCCACACTATGCCACTACATATTGAAGGTATTTGTACTTTCTACTTGATAACTAGTATTCACAACCCATTGTTTTCCACTCTGACCATTCGTGACTTGTGTTATGAATCGTCAAAGTTTACCACACTTAGTGACATTATTTGGTCATGGTCAGTGACATATGCCTACTTTGGTTGGTCATCATGCATGGTATCCACACCGTGCCACGACATATTGAAGGTCCTTGTGCTTGCTAGTTAATACATGGTGTTCCCAACCCATTGTTCCCTCCTCAGACCATTTGTGACTCATATTATGAGTCGTCAACGTTGACCACACACAACGGATTTCTTTGGCCACAGACAAAACATATGCATACTTTGGTCATTCATTGTGCATGGTAGCCACACCGTGCTTATATTGATTGAAGGTCTTTATACTTGCTAGTTGAGAACTGATACTTCCAGACCATAGTTTTTCCCTCTGACCATTTGTGACTCGTGTTATGGTTGGTGAATGTTGACCACCCATATTGAATTTCTTTGGTCAGGGTCACTGACATATGCCTAGTTTTGTTGTTTGGTGTGCATAGTAGCCACAACATACCACTACGTATTGAAGTTCTTTGTCTGTTATAGTCGATACATAGGGTTCCCAAACCATTATCTCTCCCTCTGACCATTTGTGACTCATGTTATGAGTTGTCAATGTTGACCACCCATAGTGTACTTCTTCGGTCATAGTCAGTGACATATGCATCCTTTGGTTGGTCACTGTGCACACTAGCCACACCGTGCCACTACTTGTTGATAATATTTCTACTTGCTAGTTGATAACTAGTATTCCCAACCAATGGTTTCCCCCACTGACCATTTGTGACTCGTGTTATGAGTTTTCAACGTTGACCACACACTGTGAAATCCGTTTCGTCATGGTTAGTGACATATGTCTACTTTTCTTTGTCACTGTACATGGTTACCACGCCGTGTCACTACATAGTAAAGGTATTTGTGCTTTCTAGTTAATAGCTAGTGTTCCTAAACCATTGTTACAAATCTTTGACTATATGTGACTCTTGTTGTGAGTTTTAAACGTTGACCACATGAAGTGAAGTGAAGTTGGTCATGGTCAGTGACACGTGCATCCTTTGATTGGTCAATGTGCATGGTAGCCACGCTGTGCTACTACATATTGAAGGTATTTGTACTTGCTACTCAATAACTAGTACTCACAAACCATTGTCTTCCACTCTGACCATTTGTGACTGGTGTCATGAGCTGTCAAAGTTTACCACACTTAGTGTCATTATTAGTTCATTGTCAGTGACATATGCCTACTTTGGTTGGTTTTCGTGCATGGTATCCACACCGTGCCAGAACGTATTGAAGCTCCTTGTGCTTGCTAGTTGATACTTGGTGTTCCCAAACCATTTGTTTCCCTCTCTGACCATTTGTGACTCGTATTATGAGTTGTCAACGTTGACAACACATGGTGGATTTCTTTGGTCAAAGGCAGTACATATGCCTACTCTGGCCGGCCATTGTGTATGGTAGCAACACCGTGCTACTACTGGCTGAAGGTTGTTGTACTTGCTAGTTGAGAACTGATATTCTCATAGCATTGTTTCCTCCCCTGACCGTTTGTGCTTCGTGTTATGGTTGGTGAACGTTGACCACCCATATTGAAATTCTCTGGTCATGGTCAGTGACATATGCCTAGTTTGGTTGTTTGGTGTGCATATTAGCCACACCGTGCCACTATGTATCGAAGTTCTTTGTCGTTTCTAGTTGATACATAGGGTTCTCAAACCATTGTCTCTCCCTCGGACCAGTTGTGACTCGTGTTATGAGTTGTCAATATTGACCACACATAGTGGTGTTCTTTGGTCATAGTCAGTGATATGTGCATCCTTTGGTTGGTCACTGTGCACAATAGCCACACCGTGCCACACCTTTTTGAATTTTTTTTTACTTGCTAAATGATAACTAGTGTTTCCAACCCATGGTTTCCCCCACTGGCCATTTGTGACTCGTGTTATGAGTTTTCAATATTGACCACACAGTATGGAATCCATTTGGTCATGGTTAGTGACATATGCATACTTTGGTCTGTCCCTGTACATGGTTACCACGCTGTGTCACTACATATCGAATGTCTTTTTGATTTCTAGTTGATAGCTTGTGTTCCCAAACCGTTTTTAGCCCGTCTGAATATCTGTGACTTGTGTTGTGAAATGTCAGCATTGACCACATGAAGTGAAATTCTTTGGTCATGGTCAACAACATATGCATACTTTGGTTGGTCACTGTGCCTTGTAGCCACACTGTGCCACTACAAATTTAAGGAATTTTTACTTGCTAGTTGATGACTAGTATTTAGAAACCATTCCCTTCCACTCTGAGTTTTGGTGACTCGTGTTATGAGCTGTCAAAGTTTACCACACATGGTGACATTCTTTGGTCATGGTCAGTGACATATGCATACCTTGGTTGGTCATCGTGCATGGTATCCACACCGTGCCACAACGCATTGAAGGTCATTGTGCTCGCTAGTTGATACCTGGTGTTCCCAAACAATTGTTTCCCCCTATGAATATTTGTAACTCGTATTATGAGTTATCAACGTTGACCACACACAGCGGATTTCTTTGGTCAAAGGCAGTACACATGCCTACTTTGGTCGGTCATTGTGCATGGTAGCCACACCGTGCTACTACTTGTTGAAGGGTGTCCTACTTGCTAGTTGAGAACTGATATTCCCGGACCATTGTTTCCCCCCTCTGACCGTTTGTGACTCTTGTTATGGTTGGTGAAAGTTGACCACCCATATTGGAATTTATTGGTCATTGTCGGCGTCATATGCCTAGTTTGGTTGTTTGGTGTGCATAGTAGCTACACTGCGCCACTATGTATTGAAGTTTTTTGTCCTTTCTAGTCCATGCATAGGGTTCCCAAACCATTGTCTCTTCATCTGACCATTTGTGACTCGTGTTATGAGTTGTCAATGTTGACCACTCATACTGGATGTCTTCGGTCATAGTCAGTGACGTATTCATCCTTTGGTTGGTCACTATTTACGCTAGCCAACCCGTGCCATTATTTGTTGAAGATATTCATACGTGCTAGTTGATAACTAGTGTTCCTAACCCATTGTTTCCCACTCTGACCATTTGTGACTTGTGTTATGAGTTTCCAATATTGACCACACACTGTGAAATTTGTTTGGTCATGGTTAGTGACATATGCCTACTTTGGTTTGTCACTGTACATGGTTACAACGCTGTGTCACTGCATATTAAAGGTATTTGTACTTTCTAGTCAATAGCTAGTGTTCCCAAACCATTCCTATCCCCCTTTGACTATCTGTGACTCGTGTTGTGAGTTGTCAATGCTGACCACATGAAGTGAAATTCGTTGGTCATGGTCAGTGACATATGCATACTTTGGTTTGTTACTGTGCATGGTAGCCACGCGGTGCCACTACATATTGAAGGTATTTGTACTTGCTGCTCGATAACTAGTATTCACAAACCATTGTCTTCCACTCTGACCATTTGTGACTCGTGTTATGAGCTGTCAAAGTTTACCACACTTAGTGACATTATTTGGTCATGATCAGTGACATATGCCTACTTTGGTTGGTCATCGTGCATGGTATCCACACCATGCCACAACTTGTTGAACGTCCTTGTGCTTGCTAGTTGATACTTGATGTTCCCAGACCATTGTTTCCCCCTCTGACCATTTGTGATTCATATTATGAGTTGTCAACGCTGTCCACACACAACGGATTTATTTGGTCAAAGGAAGTACATATGCCTACTTTGGTCGGTCATTGTGCATGGTAGCCACATTGTGCTTACACAGATTGAAGGTCGGTGTACTTGCTACGTGAGAACTGATATTCACATACCATTCTTTCCCCCCCCCTGACCGTTTGTGACTCGTGTTGTGGTTGGTGAATGTCGACCACCCATATTGAAATTCTTTGGTCATGGTCTGTGACATATGCCTACTTTGGTTGTTTGGTGTGCATAGTAGCCACACTGTGCCAATACGTATTGAAGTCCTTTGTCCTTTCTAGTCGACACATAGGGTTCCCAAACCATTGTCTCTCCCTCTGACCATTTGTTGCTCTTGTTATGAGTTGTCAATGTTGACTACACATAGTGGAATTCTTCGGTCACAGTCAGTGACATATGCATCATTTGGTTGGTCACTGTGCACGCTAGCCACACCGTGCCACGACTTGTTGAAAATCTTTCTACCCGCTAGTTGATCACTAGTGTTCCCAACCCATGGTTTCCCCCACTGACCATTTGTGACTCGTGTTATGAGTTTTCAATGTTGAACACGCACTGTGAAATCCGTTTGGTCATGGTTAGTGACATATGCCTACTTTTGTTTGCTACGGTGCATGGTTACCACGCCGTGTCCTTACATATTGAGAGTCTCTGTGCTTTCTTCTTGATAGCTAGTGTTCCCAAACCATTGCTACCCCTCTGAATATCTGTGACTCGTGTTGTGAGTTGTCAACATTGACCACATGACGTGAAATTATTTGTTAATGGTCAGTGACATATGCGTACTTTGGTTGGTCACTGTGCATTGTAGCCACACTGTGCCACTACATATTGAAGGTATGTGTACTTGCTAGTTGATACATAGTATTCACAAGCCATTATCTTCCACCCTGACCATTTGTGACTCGTGTTATGAGTTGTCAGAGTTTACCACACATGGTGACATTATTTGGTCATAGTCAGTGACATATGCATATCTTGGTTGGTCATCGTGCATGGTATCCACACCATGCCACAACGTATTGTAGCTCATTGTGCTTGCTATTTTATACTTGGTGTTCCCAAACCATTGTTTCCCCCTCTGACCATTTGTGACTTGTATTATGAGTTGTCGATGTTGACCATACACAGCGGATTTCTTTAATCAAAGGCACTACATATGCCTAATTTGGTCGGTCATTGTGCATGGTAGCCACAACGTGCTACTACTTACTGAAGGTTTTTGTACTTGCTAGTTAAGAACTGATATTCTCAAACCATTGTTTCCTCCCCTAACCGTGTGTGACTCGTGTTATGGTTGGTCAACGTTGACAACCCATATTGAAATTCTATGGTCATGGTCAGTGACATATGCCTACTTTGGATGTTTGGTGTGCATATTAGCCACACTGTGCCACTACGTATTGAAGTTATTTGTCCTTTATAGTCCATGCAAAGGGTTCCCAAACCATTGTCTCTCCCTCTGACAATTAATGACTCGTGTTCTGAGTTGTCAGTGTTAACAACACACATTGGACGATTTCGGTCATAGTCAGTGACGTATTGATCTTTTGGCTGGTCACTGTGCACGCTAGCCACACCGTGCCACTACTTGTTGAAGTTCTTCGTACTTGCTAGTTGACAACTAGTGTTCCTAACCCATTGTTTCCCCCTCTGACCATTTATAACTCACGTGATGAATTTTCAACGTTGACCACACACTGTGAAATTTATTTGGTCATGGTTAGTGACATATGCCTACTTTGGTTTGTCACTGTACATGGTTACCACGCCGTGTTCACTACGTATTGAAGGTAATTGTGCTCTCTATTCAATAGCTATTGTTCCCAAACCAATGATACCCCCCTTTGACTATAGGTGACTCGTGTTGTGAGTTTTCAACGCCGACCACATGAAATGAAATTCGTTGGTCATGGTCAGTGACATATGCCTACTTTGGTTGGTCATCGTGCATGGTATCCACACCGTGCCACAACTTATTGAAGGTCCTTGTGCTTGCTAGTTGATACCTGGTGTTCCCAAACCATTTTCTCCACCTCTGACCATTTGTGAATCCTATTATGAGTTGTGAACGCTGACCACACACAGTACATTTCTTTGGTCAAACGTAGTACATATGCCTACTTTGCTCGGTCATTGTGCATGGCAGCCACACTGTGCTTATACTGATTCAAGGTCGCTGTACTTGTTAGTTGATAACTGATGTTCACAGACCATTGTTTCCCCATCTGACCGTTTGTGACTCGTGTTATGGTTGGTGTATGTTGACCACTTATACTGAAATTATTTCATCATGGTCAGTGCCATGTGCCTATTTGGAGTGTTTTGTGTGCATAGTAGCCACACCGTGCCACTACATATTGGATTTCTTTGTCCTTTCCAGTCGATACATAGGTTTCCCAAATCATTGTTTCTCCCTCTGACCATTTGTGACTCGTGTTATGAGTTTTCAATGTTGACCATACATAGTGGACTTCTTCCGTCATAGTCAGTGACATGTGCATCCTTTGGTTGGTCACTGTGCACGGTAGCCACACCGTGCCACTATTTGTTGAAAAGCGTTCTTCTTGCTAGTTGATCACTAGTGTTCCCAACCCATGGTTTTCCCCATCGACCATTTGTGACTCGTGTTATGAGTTTTCAATGTTAACCACACACTGTGAAATCTGTTTGGTCATGGTTTGTGACATATGCCTACTTTGGTTTGTCACTATAAATGGTTACCACGCGGTGTCATTATGTATCAAAGGTCTTTGTGCTTTCTTGTTGACAGCTAGTGTTACCAACCCATTGTTAGCCCCCTCTTACTATCTATATCTCATGTTGTGAGTTGTAAATGTTGACCACATGAAGTGAAATTATTTGTTCATGGTCAGTGACAAATGCATACTTTGGTAGATCACTGTGCATTGTAGCCACACTGTGCCACTACATATTGAAGGTATTTTTACTTGCTAGTCATTAACTAGTATTCGTAAACCTTTATCTTCCACCCTGACCATTTGTGAATCGTGTTATGAGTTGTCAATGTTTACCACACTTTGTGACATGATTTGGTCATGGTCAGTGACATATGCCTACTTTGGTTGGTCATCGTGCATGGCATCCACACCGTGCCACAACGTACTGAAGCTCCTTGTGCTTGCTATTTGATACTTGGTGTTCCCAAACCATTGTTTCCCCCTTGGACCATTTGTGAGTCGCATTATGAGTTGTCAACATTGACCACACACGGTGGATTTCTTTGGTCAAAGTCAGTACATATGCCTACTTTGGTTGGTCATTGTGCATGGTAGCCACACCGTGCTATTAGTAACTGAAGGTTGTTGTACTTTCTAGTTGGTATCTAGTATTCCCAAACCATTGTTGCACCTTCTGACAATTCGTGACCCATATTATGGATTGTCAACGTTGACCACACATAGTAACATTATTTGGTCATGGTAAGTGGTACATGCCTAATCTGGTTGGTCATTGTGCATGGTAGCCACATCGTTCCACTACTTGTTGAAAGTCTTTGTACTTGCCTGTCAATACATAGCAAACGGTTTCTCCCCTTGACACCAGGTCGCGTTTTGTTGATTTGTACTGCGTAGGTGCCTTCAATGGAATACTCCCTCCCACCCCCCTAGAGGGATGTTCCGTGGATGACCTGGAGGACAGATTTTTGACCCCATTATGACACTCCCCCTACCCCCCCCCCCACCCCACGGCTTAGGCTTGAAGGTAGAGTTGAGGAATGACA